>CM059194.1:27544096-27645217 GCA_030323885.1 Branchipolynoe longqiensis
GTGAGCAGTTCAGTGAGCAGCTCATTGAGCAGATCAGTGAGCAGTTAAGTGAGCAGCTCAGTGAGTAGTTCAGTAAGCAGTTAAGTTAACAGCTCAGTGAGAAGCTCAGTGAGCAGTTAAGTGAGCAGTTAAAAAAGCAGCTCAGTGAGCATTTAAGTGAGCAGTTAAGTGAGCAGCTCAGTGAGCAGCTCAGTGAACAGCTCAGTGAGTAGCTCGGTGAACAGTTAAGTGAACAGCTCAGTGAGAAGTGAGCAGTTAAGTGAGCAGTTAAGTGAGCAGCTCAGTGAGTAGTTCAGTAAGCGGTTAAGTGAACAGCTCAGTGAGAAGCTCAGTGAGCAGTTAAGTGAGCAGTTAAATGAGTAACTCCGTGAACAGCTCAGTGAGCAGTTCAGTGAGCAGCTCAGTGAGCAGCTCAGTGAGCAGCTCAGTGAGCAGTTAATTGAGCAGTTAAGTGAGCTGTTAAGTGAGCAGCTCAGTGAGTATTTCAGTAAGCAGTTAAATGAGCAGCTCAGTGAGTAGCTCAGTGAGCAATTAAGTGAGCAGTTCAGTGAGCAGTTCAGTGAGCAGCTCAGTGAGCAGTTAAGTGAGCAGTCAAGTGAGCAGTTAAGTGAGCAGCTCAGTGAGTAGTTCAGTAAGCAGTTAAGTGAACAGCTCAGTGAGAAGTTGTGGAGCAGTTAATGTGTGAGCAGTTAAGTGAGCAGCTCAGTGAGTAGTTCAGTACATTAAGTGAACAGCTCAGTGAGAAGTTCTAGTGAGCAGTTAAGTGAGCAGTTAAATGAGTAACTCCGTGACAGCTCAGTGAGCAGTTCAGTGAGCATTCATGAGCAGCTCAGTGAGCAGTTCAGTGAGCAGCTCATGAGCACTCAGTGAGCAGTTAAGTGAGCAGTTAAGTGAAGCAGTTAAGTGAGCTCATTGATTGAATTGATTGGTGGTTGCTTTACGCTGTGTCGGCAGCATAGGCCATATTCACGGCGAGAATGTTTGTTTTTTGTCAAACCATCGCTTTTACATGTAAAAGCAACAATCAATTATGTGCCAATAGACACTAATTAAATTAGAAAGCTCACAATCATATATCTGTGGTCAAGGGAAACAAATTCCCATAGAAAAAGAAAAGTTTCATTAATAATTAATAGAATCCATTTAGTAAACTATATAAGGTGGTACAGTCCAGCTGCCCTCAAAAAGGCTAAAATGTTTTCCTGTTTTACCTTAGTAAAAAGGTCATGCATACTGCCTGCAGTGTAGAACCTTTGGCGCAGGGCCAAAAAATCAACGCAACTTAGTAAAATGTGTTTGAGTGTCACTTATGTGAGCAGATCAGTGAGTAGTTCAGTAAGCAGTTAAGTGAACAGCTCAGTGAGCAGTTCAGTGAGCAGCTCATTGAGCAGATCAGTGAGCAGTTAAGTGAGCAGTTAAGTGAGCACTTAAGTGAGCAGCTCAGTGAGTAGTTCAGTGAGCAGTTAAGTGAACAGCTCAGTGAGAAGCTCAGTGAGCAGTTAAGTGAGCAGTTAAGTGAGCAGTTAAGTGAGCAGCTCAGTGAGTAGTTCAGTAAGCAGTTAAGTGAACAGCTCAGTGAGTAGCTCAGTGAGCACTTAAGTGAGCAGTTAAGTGAACAGCTCAGTGAGCAGTTCAGTAAGCAGCTCAGTGAGTAGCTCAGTGAGCAGGTGAGTGAGTAGTTAAGTGAGCAGTTAAGTTAACAGCTTAGTGAGAAGCTCAGTGAGCATTTAAGTGAGCAGTTAAGTGAGTAGACAGTGAGACTCAGTGACATTTAAGTGAGCAGTTAAGTGAGCAGCTAGTGAGTAGCTCAGTGAACAGTTAAGGAGCGCTCAGTGAGAAGTAGCTTTAAGTGAGCAATTAAGTGAGCATTAAATGAGTAACTCCGTGAGCAGTAGTGAGCAGTTCAGTGAGCAGCTCAGTGAGCAGCTCAGTGAGCATTTAAGTGAGCAGTTAAGTGAGCAGCTCAGTGAGTAGCTCAGTGAACAGTTAAGTGAACAGCTCAGTGAGAAGTGAGCATTTAAGTGAGCAATTAAGTGAGCAGTTAAATGAGTAACTCCGTGAGCAGCTCAGTGAGCAGCTCAGTGAGCAGCTCAGTGAGCAGTTAAGTGAGCAGTTAAGTGAGCAGCTCAGTGAGTAGCTCAGTGAACAGTTAAGTGAACAGCTCAGTGAGAAGTGAGCATTTAAGTGAGCAATTAAGTGAGCAGTTAAATGAGTAACTCCGTGAGCAGTTCAGTGAGCAGTTAAGTGAACAGCTCAGTGAGCAGCTCAGTGAGCAGTTAAGTGAGCAGTTAAGTGAGCAGTTAAGTGAGCAGCTCAGTGATAGTTCAGTAAGCAGTTAAGTGAACAGCTCAGTGAGAAGCTCAGTGAGCAGTTAAGTGAGCAGTTAAGTGAGCAGCTCAGTGAGTAGCTCAGTGAGCAGTTAAGTGAGCAGTTAAGTGAACAGCTCAGTGAGCAGCTCAGTGAGCAGCTCAGTGAGCAGCTCAGTGAGCAGCTCAGTGAACAGCTCAGTGAGTAGCTCGGTGAACAGTTAAGTGAACAGCTCAGTGAGAAGTGAGCAGTTAAGTGAGCAGCTAAGTGAGCAGTTAAGTGAGCAGCTCAGTGAGTAGTTCAGTAAGCAGTTAAGTGAACAGCTCAGTGAGAAGCTCAGTGAGCAGTTAAGTGAGCAGTTAAATGAGTAACTCCGTGAGCAGCTCAGTGAGGCATCATGAGCAGCTCAGTGAGCAGTTAAGTGAGCAGTTAAGTGAGCAGTTAAGTGAGCAGCTCAGTGAGTAGTTCAGTAAGCAGTTAAGTGAACAGCTCAGTGAGAAGCTCAGTGAGCAGTTAAGTGAGCAGTTAAAAAAGCAGCTCAGTGAGCAGTTAAGTGAGCAGCTCAGTGAGCAGCTCAGTGAACAGCTCAGTGAGTAGCTCGGTGAACAGTTAAGTGAACAGCTCAGTGAGAAGTGAGCAGTTAAGTGAGCAGTTAAGTGAGCAGCTCAGTGAGTAGTTCAGTAAGCAGTTAAGTGAACAGCTCAGTGAGAAGCTCAGTGAGCAGTTAAGTGAGCAGTTAAATGAGTAACTCCGTGAGCAGCTCAGTGAGCAGTTCAGTGAGCAGCTCAGTGAGCAGCTCAGTGAGCAGCTCAGTGAGCAGTTAAGTGAGCAGTTAAGTGAGCAGTTATGTGAGCTCATTGATTGATTGATTGATTGGTGGTTGCTTTACGCTGTGTCGGCAGCATAGGCCATATTCACGGCGAGAAATGTTTGTTTTTTGTTCAAACCATCGCTTTTACATGTAAAAGCAGACAATCAATTATGTGCCAATAGACACTAATTAAATTAGAAAGCTCACAATCATATATCTGTGGTCAAGGGAAACAAATTCCCATAGAAAAAGAAAAGTTTCATTAATAATTAATAGAATCCATTTAGTAAACTATATAAGGTGGTACAGTCCAGCTGCCCTCAAAAAGGCTAAAATGTTTTCCTGTTTTACCTTAGTAAAAAGGTCATGCATACTGCCTGCAGTGTAGAACCGTTGGCGCAGGGCCAAAAAATCAACGCAACTTAGTAAAATGTGTTTGAGTGTCACTTATGTGAGCAGATCAGTGAGTAGTTCAGTAAGCAGTTAAGTGAACAGCTCAGTGAGCAGTTCAGTGAGCAGCTCATTGAGCAGCTCAGTGAGCAGTTAAGTGAGCAGTTAAGTGAGCAGCTCAGTGAGTAGTTCAGTGAGCAGTTAAGTGAACAGCTCAGTGAGAAGCTCAGTGAGCAGTTAAGTGAGCAGTTAAGTGAGCAGTTAAGTGAGCAGTTAAGTGAGCAGCTCAGTGAGTAGTTCAGTAAGCAGTTAAGTGAACAGCTCAGTGAGTAGCTCAGTGAGCACTTAAGTGAGCAGTTAAGTGAACAGCTCAGTGAGCAGTTCAGTAACCAGCTCAGTGAGCAGCTCAGTGAGCAGCTCAGTGAGCAGTTCAGTAAGCAGTTAAGTGAACAGCTTAGTGAGAAGCTCAGTGAGCAGTTAAGTGAGCAGTTAAATGAGCAGCTCAGTGAGCAGCTCAGTGAGCATTTAAGTGAGCAGTTAAGTGAGCAGCTAAGTGAGTAGCTCAGTGAACAGTTAAGTGAGCAGCTCAGTGAGAAGTAAGCATTTAAGTGAGCAATTAAGTGAGCAGTTAAATGAGTAACTCCGTGAGCAGCTCAGTGAGCAGTTCAGTGAGCAGCTCATTGAGCAGCTCAGTGAGCAGTTAAGTGAGCAGTTAAGTGAGCAGTTAAGTGAGCAGCTCAGTGAGTAGTTCAGTAAGCAGTTAAGTGAACAGCTCAGTGAGAAGCTCAGTGAGCAGTTAAGTGAGCAGTTAAGTGAGCAGCTCAGTGAGTAGTTCAGTGAGCAGTTAAGTGAACAGCTCAGTGAGAAGCTCAGTGAGCAGTTAAGTGAGCAGTTAAGTGAGTAGCTCCGTGAGCAGCTCAGTGAGCAGTTAAGTGAGCAGCTCAGTGAGCAGCTATGGCAACGAGGTAGTTCAGTAAGCAGTTAAGTGAACAGCTCAGTGAGCAGTTCAGTGAGCAGTTAAGTGAGCAGTTAAATGAGCAGCTCAGTGAGTAGCTCAGTGAGCAGCTCAGTGAGCAGTTCAGTAAGCAGTTAAGTGAACAGCTTAGTGAGAAACTCAGTGAGCAGTTAAGTGAGCAGCTCAGTGAGCAGTTCAGTGAGCAGTTAAGTGAGCAGCTCAGTGAGTAGCTCAGTGAACAGTTAAGTGAACAGCTCAGTGAGAAGCTCAGTGAGCAGTTAAGTGAGCAGTTAAATGAGCAGCTCAGTGAGCAGCTCAGTGAGCAGCTCAGTGAGCAGCTCAGTGAACAGCTCAGTGAGTAGCTCGGTGAACAGTTATGTGAACAGCTCAGTGAGAAGTGAGCAGTTAAGTGTGCAGTTAAGTGAGCAGCTCAGTGAGTAGTTCAGTAAGCGCTTAAGTGAACAGCTCAGTGAGAAGCTCAGTGAGCAGTTAAGTGAGCAGTTAAATGAGTAACTCCGTGAACAGCTCAGTGAGCAGTTCAGTGAGCAGCTCATTGAGCAGCTCAGTGAGCAGTTAATTGAGCAGTTAAGTGAGCAGTTAAGTGAGCAGCTCAGTGAGTATTTCAGTAAGCAGTTAAATGAGCAGCTCAGTGAGTAGCTCAGTGAGCAATTAAGTGAGCAGTTCAGTGAGCAGTTCAGTGAGCAGCTCAGTGAGCAGTTAAGTGAGCAGTTAAGTGAGCAGTTAAGTGAGCAGCTCAGTGAGTAGTTCAGTAAGCAGTTAAGTGAACAGCTCAGTGAGAAGCTCAGTGAGCAGTTAAGTGAGCAGTTAAAGGAGCAGCTCAGTGAGCAGCTCAGTGAGCATTTAAGTGAGCAGTTAAGTGAGCAGCTCAGTGAGTAGCTCAGTGAACAGTTATGTGAACAGCTCAGTGAGAAGTGAGCATTTAAGTGAGCAATTAAGTGAGCAGTTAAATGAGTAACTCCGTGAGCAGCTCAGTGAGCAGTTCAGTGAGCAGCTCAGTGAGCAGCTCAGTGAGCAGTTAAGTGAGCAGTTAAGTGAGCAGCTCAGTGAGTAGTTCAGTAAGCAGTTAAGTGAACAGCTCAGTGAGAAGTTCAGTGAGCAGTTAAGTGAGCAGTTAAGTGAGCAGCTCAGTGAGTAGTTCAGTAAGCAATTAAGTGAACAACTCAGTGAGAAGCTCAGTGAGCAGTTAAGTGAGCAGTTAAATGAGCAGCTCGGTGAGTAGCTCAGTGAGGAATTAAGTGAGCAGCTCAGTGAGCAGCTCAGGGAGCAGTTAAGTGAGCAGTTAAGTGAGCAGTTAAGTGAGCAGCTCAGTGAGTATTTCAGTAAGCAGTTAAGTGAACAGCTCAGTGAGAAGCTCAGTGAGCAGTTAACTGAGCAGTTCAGTGAGCAGCTCAGTGAGTAGCTCAGTGAGCAGTTAAGTGAACAGCTCAGTGAGCAGCTCAGTGAGCAGCTCAGTGAGCAGCTCAGTGAGTAGCTCGGTGAACAGTTAAGTGAACAGCTCAGTGAGAAGTGAGCAGTTACGTAAGCAGTTAAGTGAGCAGCTCAGTGAGTAGTTCAGTAAGCAGTTAAGTGAACAGCTCAGTGAGAAGCTCAGTGAGCAGTTAAGTGAGCAGTTAAATGAGTAACTCCGTGAGCAGCTCAGTGAGCAGTTCAGTGAGCAGTTCAGTGAGCAGCTCAGTGAGTAGTTAAGTGAGCAGTTAAGTGAGCAGCTCAGTGAGTAGTTCAGTAAGCATTTAAGTGAACAGCTCAGTGAGAAGCTCAGTGAGCAGTTAAGTGAGCAGTTAAATGAGCAGCTCGGTGAGTAGCTCAGTGAGCACTTAAGTGAGCAGCTCATTGAGCAGCTCAGTGAGCAGTTAAGTGATCAGTTAAGTGAGCAGTTAAGTGAGCAGTTAAGTGAGCAGCTCAGTGAGTAGTTCAGTAAGCAGTTAAGTGAACAGCTCAGTGAGTAGCTCAGTGAGCAGTTAAGTGAACAGCTCAGTGAGCAGCTCAGTGAGCAGCTCAGTGAGCAGTTAAGTGAGCAGTTAAGTAAGCAGTTAAGTGAGCAGCTCAGTGAGTAGTTCAGTAAGCAGTTAAGTGAACAGCTCAGAGGGAAGCTCAGTGATCAGTTAAGTGAGCAGTTAAATGAGTAACTCCGTGAGCAGCTCAGTGAGCAGTTCAGTGAGCCGTTTAGGGAGCAGCTCAGTGAGCAGTTAAGTGAGCAGTTAAGTGAGCAGCTCAGTGAGTAGTTCAGTAAGCAGTTAAGTGAACACCTCAGAGGGAAGCTCAGTGATAAGTTTAGTGAGCAGTTAAATGAGTAACTCCGTGAGCAGCTCAGTGAGCAGTTCAGTGAGCAGTTCAGTGAGCAGCTCAGTGAGCAGTTATGTGAGCAGCTCAGTGAATAGTTCAGTAAGCAGTTAAGTGAACAGCTCAGTGAGAAGCTCAGTGAGCAGTTAACTGAGTAGTTAAGTGAAAAGCTCAGTGAGTAGCTCCGTGAGCAGTTAAGTGAGCAGTTAAGTGAACAGCTCAGTGAGCAGCTCTGTGTGCAGCTCAGTCAACAGCTCAGTGAATAGCTCGGTGAACAGTTAAGTGAACAGCTCAGTCAGAAGTGAGCAGTTAAGTGAGCAGTTAAGTGAGCAGTTAAGTGAGCAGCTCAGTGAGTAGTTCAGTAAGCTGTTAAGTGAACAGCTCAGTGAGAAGCTCAGTGAGCAGTTAAGTGAGCAGTTAAATGAGTAACTCCGTGAACAGCTCAGTGAGCAGTTCAGTGAGCAGCTCATTGAGCAGCTCAGTGAGCAGTTAAGTGAGCAGTTAAGTGAGCAGCTCAGTGAGTATTTCAGTAAGCAGTTAAATGAGCAGCTGAGTGAGTAGCTCAGTGAGCAATTAAGTGAGCAGTTCAGTGAGCAGTTCACTGAGCAGCTCAGTGAGCAGTTAAGTGAGCAGTTAAGTGAGCAGCTCAGTCAGTAGTTCAGTAAGCAGTTAAGTGAACAGCTCAGTGAGAAGCTCAGTGAGCAGTTAAGTGAGAAGCTCAGTGAGTAGCTCAGTGAACAGCTATGTGAACAGCTCAGTGAGAACTGAGCATTTAAGTGAGCAATTAAGTGAGCAGTTAAATGAGTAACTCCGTAAGTAGCTCAGTGAGCAGTTCAGTGAGCAGCTCAGTGAGCAGCTCAGTGAGCAGTTAAGTGAGCAGTTAAGTGAGCAGTTATGTGAGCAGCTCAGTGAGAAGTGAGCATTTAAGTGAGCAATTAAATGAGCAGTTAAATGAGTAACTCCGTGAGCAGCTCAGTGAGCACTTCGGTAGGCAGCTCATTGAGCAGCTCAGTGAGCAGTTAAGTGAGCAGTTAAGTGAGCAGTTATGTGAGCAGATCAGTGAATAGTTCAGTAAGAAGTTAAGTTAACAGCTCAGTGAGAAGCTCAGTGAGCAGTTAACTGAGTAGTTAAGTGAGCAGCTCAGTGAGTAGCTCAGTGAGGAGTTAAGTGAGCAGTTAAGTGAACAGCTCAGTGAGCAGCTCAGTGAGCAGCTCAGTGAACAGCTCAGTGAATAGCTCGGTGAACAGTTAAGTGAACAGCTCAGTGAGAAGTGAGCAGTTAAGTGAGCAGTTAAGTGAGCAGTTAAGTGAGCAGCTCAGTGAGTAGTTCAGTAAGCAGTTAAGTGAACAGCTCAGTGAGAAGCTCAGTGAGCAGTTAAGTGAGCAGTTAAATGAGTAACTCCGTGAACAGCTCAGTGAGCAGTTCAGTGAGCAGCTCAGTGAGCAGTTAAGTGAGCAGTTAAGTGAGCAGCTCAGTGAGTATTTCAGTAAGCAGTTAAATGAGCAGCTGAGAAGGTATCTCAGTGAGCAATTAAGTGAGCAGTTCAGTGAGCAGTTCAGTGAGCAGCTCAGTGAGCAGTTAAGTGAGCAGTTAAGTGAGCACCTCAGTGAGTAGTTCAGTAAGCAGTTAAGTGAACAGCTCAGTGAGAAGTGAGCATTTAAGTGAGCAATTAAGTGAGCAGTTAAATGAGTAACTCCGTGAGCAGCTCAGTGAGCAGTTCAGTGAGCAGCTCAGTGAGCAGCTCAGTGAGCAGTTAAGTGAGCAGTTAAGTGAGCAGTTATGTGAGCAGCTCAGTGAGTAGTTCAGTAAGCAGTTAAGTGAACAGCTCAGTGAGCAGTTCAGTGAGCAGCTCATTGAGCAGCTCAGTGAGCAGTTAAGTGAAGAGTTAAGTGAGCAGTTAAGTGAGCAGCTCAGTGAGTAGTTCAGTAAGCAGTTAATTGAACAGCTCAGCTAGAAGCTCAGTGAGCAGTTAAGTGAGCAGTTAAATGAGTAACTCCGTGAGCAGCTCAGTGAGCAGTTCAGTGAGCAGCTCATTGAGCAGATCAGTGAGCAGTTAAGTGAGCAGTTAAGTGAGCAGTTAAGTGAGCAGCTCAGTGAGTAGTTCAGTAAGCAGTTAAGTGAACAACTCAGTGAGAAGCTCAGTGAGCATTTAAGTGAGCAGTTAAATGAGTAGCTCGCTGAGTAGCTCAGTGAGCAATTAAGTGAGCAGCTCATTGAGCAGCTCAGTGAGCAGTTAAGTGAGCAGTTAAGTGAGCAGTTAAGTGAGCAGCTCAGTGAGTATTTCAGTAAGCAGTTAAGTGAACAGCTCAGTGAGAAGCTCAGTGAGCAGTTAAGTGAGCAGCTCAGTGAGCAGCTCAGTGAGCAGCTCAGTGAGCAGCTCAGTGAGCAGCTCAGTGAGTAGCTCGGTGAACAGTTAAGTGAACAGCTCAGTGAGAAGTGAGCAGTTACGTAAGCAGTTAAGTGAGCAGCTCAGTGAGTAGTTCAGTAAGCAGTTAAGTGAACAGCTCAGTGAGAAGCTCAGTGAGCAGTTAAGTGAGCAGTTAAATGAGTAACTCCGTGAGCAGCTCAGTGAGCAGTTCAGGGGACAGCTCAGTGAGCAGCTCAGTGAGCACTTAAGTGAGCAGTTAAGTGAGCAGCTCAGTGAGTAGTTCAGTAAGCAGTTAAGTGAACAGCTCAGGGAGAAGCTCAGTGAGCAGTTAAGTGAGCAGTTAAATGAGCAGCTCAGTGAGTAGCTCAGTGAGCAATTAAGTGAGCAGTTAAGTTAACAGTTCAGTGAGCAGTTCAGTGAGCAGTTCAGTGAGCAGCTCATTGATCAGTTAAGTGAACAATTAAGTGAGCAGCTCAGTGAGTAGTTCAGTAAGCAGTTAATTGAACAGCTCAGTGAGAAGCTCAGTGAGCAATTAAGTGAGCAGCTCATTGAGCAGCTCAGTGAGCAGTTAAGTGAGCCGTTAAGTGAGCAGTTAAGTGAGCAGCTCAGTGAGTATCTCAGTAAGCAGTTAAGTGAGCTGTTAAGTGAGCAGCTCAGTGAGTATTTCAGTAAGCAGTTAAATGAGCAGCTCAGTGAGTAGCTCAGTGAGCAATTCAGTGAGCAGTTCAGTGAGCCGTTCAGTGAGCAGCTCAGTGAGCAGTTAAGTGAGCAGTCAAGTGAGCAGTTAAGTGAGCAGCTCAGTGAGTAGTTCAGTAAGCAGTTAAGTGAACAGCTCAGTGAGAAGCTCAGTGAGCAGTTAAGTCAGCAGTTAAAGGAGCAGCTCAGTGAGCAGCTCAGTGAGCATTTAACTGACCAGTTAAGTGAGCAGCTCAGTGAGTAGCTCAGTGAACAGTGATGTGAAGAGCTCAGTGAGAAGTGAGCATTTAAGTGAGCAATTAAGTGAGCAGTTAAATGAGTAACTCCGTGAGCAGCTCAGTGAGCAGTTCAGTGAGCTGCTCACTGAGCTGTGAGCAGTTAAGTGAGCAGTTATGTGAGCAGATCAGTGAGTAGTTCAGTAAGCAGTTAAGTGAACAGCTCAGTGAGCAGTTCAGTGAGCAGCTCATTGAGCAGATCAGTGAGCAGTTAAGTGAGCAGTTAAGTGAGCAGTTAAGTGAGCAGTTAAGTGAGCAGCTCAGTGAGTAGTTCAGTAAGCAGTTAAGTGAACAGCTCAGTGAGAAGCTCAGTGAGCAGTTAAGTGAAAAGTTAAGTGAGCAGTTAAGTGAGCAGCTCAGTGAGTAGTTCAGTAAGCAGTTAAGTGAACAGCTCAACGAGAAGCTCAGTGAGCAGTTAAGTGAGCAGTTAAATGAGTAACTCCGTGAGCAGCTCAGTGAGCAGTTCAGTTAGCAGCTCATTGAGCAGATCAGCGAGCAGTTAAGTGAGCAGTTAAGTGAGCAGTTAAGTGAGCAGCTCAGTGAGTAGTTCAGTAAGCAGTTAAGTGAACAGCTCAGTGAGCAGTTCAGTGAGCAGTTAAGTGAGCAGTTAAATGAGCAGCTCAGTGAGTAGCTCAGTGAGCAATTAAGTGAGCAGTTAAGTGAACAGCTCAGTGAGCAGTTCAGTGACCAGCTCAGTGAGCAGCTCAGTGACCAGCTCAGTGAGCAGTTCAGTAAGCAGTTAAGTGAACAGCTTAGTGAGAAGCTCATTGAGCAGTTACGTGAGCAGTTAAATGAGCAGCTCAGTGAGCAGCTCAGTGAGCATTTAAGTGAGCAGTTAAGTGAGCAGCTCAGTGAGTAGCTCAGTGAACAGTTAAGTGAGCAGCTCAGTGAGAAGTAAGCATTTAAGTGAGCAATTACGTGAGCAGTTAAATGAGTAACTCCGTGAGCAGCTCAGTGAGCAGTTCAGTGAGCAGCTCATTGAGCAGCTCAGTTTGCAGGTATGTGAGCAGTTAAGTGAGCAGCTCAGTGAGTAGCTCAGTGAACAGTTAAGTGAACAGCTCACTGAGAAGTGAGCATTTAAGTGAGCAATTAAGTGAGCAGTTAAATGAGTAACTCCGTGAGCAGCTCAGTGAGCACTTCAGTGAGCAGCTCATTGAGCAGCTCAGTGAGCAGTTAAGTGAGCAGTTAAGTGAGCAGTTATGTGAGCAGCTCAGTGAATAGTTCAGTAAGCAGTTAAGTGAACAGCTCAGTGAGAAGCTCAGTGAGCAGTTAACTGAGTAGTTAAGTGAGCAGCTCAGTGAGTAGCTCAGTGAGCATTTAAGTGAGCAGTTAAGTGAACAGCTCAGTGAGCAGCTCAGTGAGCAGCTCAGTGAACAGCTCAGTGAATAGCTCGGTGAACAGTTAAGTGAACAGCTCAGTGAGAAGTGAGCAGTTAAGTGAGCAGTTAAGTGAGCAGTTAAGTGAGCAGTTAAGTGAGCAGCTCAGTGAGTAGTTCAGTAAGCAGTTAAGTGAACAGCTCAGTGAGAAGCTCAGTGAGCAGTTAAGTGAGCAGTTAAATGAGTAACTTCGTGAGCAGCTCAGTGAGCAGTTCAGTGAGCAGTTCAGTGAGCAGTTAAGTGAGCAGCTCAGTGAGTAGTTCAGTAAGCAGTTAAGTTAACAGCTCAGTGAGAAGCTCAGTGAGCAGTTAAGTGAGCAGTTAAAAGAGCAGCTCAGTGAGCAGCTCAGTGAGCATTTAAGTGAGCAGTTAAGTGAGCAGCTCAGTGAGTAGCTCAGTGAACAGTTAAGTGAACAGCTCATTGAGAAGTGAGCATTTAAGTAAGCAATTAAGTGAGCAGTTAAATGAATAACTCCGTGAGCAGTTCAGTGAGCAGCTCATTGAGCAGCTCAGTGAGCAGTTAAGTGAGCAGTTAAGTGAGCAGTTATGTGAGCAGCTCAGTGAATAGCTCAGTGAGTAGCTCGTGAACAGTTAAGTGAACAGCTCGATGAGAAGTGAGCCATTTATTGAGCAGCTCAGTGAGTAGTTCAGTAAGCAGTTAAGTGAATAGCTCAGCGAGAAGCTCAGTGAGCAGTTAAGTGAGCAGTTAAATGAATAACTCCGTGAGCAGCTCAGTGAGAAGTTCAGTGAGCAGCTCATTGAGCAGATCAGTGAGCAGTTAAGTGAGCAGTTAAGTGAGCAGCTCAGTGAGTAGTTCAGTAAGCAGTTAAGTTAACAGCTCAGTGAGAAGCTCAGTGAGCAGTTAAGTGAGCAGTTAAATGAGCAGCTCAGTGAGCAGCTCAGTGAGCATTTAAGTGAGCAGTTAAGTGAGCAGCTCAGTGAGTAGCTCAGTGAACAGTTAAGTGAACAGCTCAGGGAGAAGTGAGCATTTAAGTGAGCAATTAAGTGAGCAGTTAAATGAGTAACTCTGTGAGCAGCTCAGTGAGCAGTTCAGTGAGCAGTTCATTGAGCAGCTCAGTGAGCAGTTAAGTGAGCACTTCAATCAATCAATAGTTCCATCCTCTAGTCGAGGGTTGGATGCAATGGTTCTCCACTTGTCCCGATGTTGTGCTGTTCTGATAGACTGTGAATAATTCAAACCTGTCCACTGTGAAATATTTGTAAACCATGATGTTCTTGGTCTCCCCCTCCCTTGGTCTCCCCCTCCTGAGCAGTTAAATGAGCAGTTAAGTGAGCAGATCAGTGAGTAGTTCAGTAAGCAGTTAAGTGAACAGCTCAGTGAGAGGTTAAGTGAGCAGTTAAGTGAGCAGTTAAGTGGGCAGCTCAGTGAGTAGCTCAGTGAGCAGTTAAGTAAGCAGTTAAGTAAACAGCTCAGTGAGCAGCTCAGTGAGTAACTCGGTGAACAGTTAAGTGAACAGCTCAATGAGAAGTAAGCACTTAGGTGAGCAGTTAAGTGAGCAGCTCAGTGAAGAGTTAATTGAACAGTTCAGTGAGAAGTGAGCATTTAAGTGGGCAATTAAGTGAGCGGTTAAATGAATAACTCCGTGAGCAGCTCAGTTAGCAGTTCAGTGAGCAGCTCAGTGAGCAGCTCAGTGAGCAGTTAAGTGAGCAGTTAAGTGAGCAGCTCAGTGGGTAGTTCAGTAAGCAGTTAAGTGAACAGCTCAGTGAGAAGCTCAGTG
The DNA here is from genome assembly GCA_030323885.1 of Branchipolynoe longqiensis. NCBI lineage: Eukaryota > Metazoa > Annelida > Polychaeta > Phyllodocida > Polynoidae > Branchipolynoe > Branchipolynoe longqiensis. The sequence continues at coordinate 27,557,314 of CM059194.1, forward strand.
AGCAGTTAAGTGAGCAGTTAAGTGAGCAGCTCAGTGAGTAGCTCACTGAGCAGTTAAGTGAGCACTTAAGTGAACAGCTCAGTGAGCAGCTCAGTGAGCAGCTCAGTGAACAGCTCAGTGAGTAGCTCGGTGAACAGTTAAGTGAACAGCTCAGTGAGAAGTGAGCAGTTAAGTGAGCAGTTAAGTGAGCAGCTCTGTGAGTAGTTCAGTAAGCGGTTAAGTGAACAGCTCAGTGAGAAGCTCAGTGAGCAGTTAATTGAGCAGTTAAATGAGTAATTCCGTGAACAGCTCAGTGAGCAGTTCAGTGAGCAGCTCAGTGAGCAGCTCAGTGAGCAGTTCATTGAGCAGTTAAGTGAGCTGTTAAGTGAGCAGCTCAGTGAGTATTTCAGTATGCAGTTAAATGAGCAGCTCAGTGAGTAGCTCAGTGAGCAATTAAGTTAGCAGTTCAGTGAGCCGTTCAGTGAGCAGCTCAGTGAGCAGTTAACTGAGCAGTCAAGTGAGCAGTTAAGTGAGCAGCTCAGTGAGTAGTTCAGTAAGCAGTTAAGTGAACAGCTCAGTGAGAAGCTCAGTGAGCAGTTAAGTCAGCAGTTAAAGGAGCAGCTCAGTGAGCAGCTCAGTGAGCATTTAAGTGAGCAGTTAAGTGAGCAGCTCAGTGAGTAGCTCAGTGAACAGTTATGTGAACAGCTCAGTGAGAAGTGAGCATCTAAGTGAGCAATTAAGTGAGCAGTTAAATGAGTAACTCCGTGAGCAGCTCAGTGAGCAGTTCAGTGAGCTACTCACTGAGCTGTGAGCAGTTAAGTGAGCAGTTATGTGAGCAGATCAGTGAGTAGTTCAGTAAGCAGTTAAGTGAACAGCTCAGTGAGCAGTTCAGTGAGCAGCTCATTGAGCAGATCAGTGAGCAGTTAAGTGAGCAGTTAAGTGAGCACTTAAGTGAGCAGCTCAGTGAGTAGTTCAGTAAGCAGTTAAGTGAACAGCTCAGTGAGAAGCTCAGTGAGCAGTTAAGTGAAAAGTTAAGTGAGCAGTTAAGTGAGCAGCTCAGTGAGTAGTTCAGTAAGCAGTTAAGTGAACAGCTCAACGAGAAACTCAGTGAGCAGTTAAGTGAGCAGTTAAATGAGTAACTCCGTGAGCAGCTCAGTGAGCAGTTCAGTTAGGAGCTCATTGAGCAGATCAGCGAGCAGTTAAGTGAGCAGTTAAGTGAGCAGTTAAGTGAGCAGCTCAGTGAGTAGTTCAGTAAGCAGTTAAGTTAACAGCTCAGTGAGCAGTTCAGTGAGCAGTTAAGTGAGCAGTTAAATGAGCAGCTCAGTGAGTAGCTCAGTGAGCAATTAAGTGAGCAGTTAAGTGAACAGCTCAGTGAGCAGTTCAGTGACCAGCTCAGTGAGCAGCTCAGTGAGCACCTCAGTGAGCAGTTCAGTAAGCAGTTAAGTGAACAGCTTAGTGAGAAGCTCAGTGAGCAGTTAAGTGAGCAGTTAAATGAGTAACTCGGTGAGTAGTTCAGTAAGCAGTTAAGTGAACAGCTCAGTGAGCAGTTCAGTGAGCAGTTAACTGAGCAGTTAAATGAGCAGCTCAGTGAGTAGCTCAGTGAGCAATTAAGTGAGCAGTTAAGTGAACAGCTCAGTGAGCAGATCAGTGACCAGCTCAGTGAGCAGCTCAGTGACCAGCTCAGTGAGCAGTTCAGTAAGCAGTTAAGTGAACAGCTTAGTGGGAAGCTCAGTGAGCAGTTAAGTGAGCAGTTAAATGAGCAGCTCAGTGAGCAGATCAGTGAGCATTTAAGTGAGCAGTTAAGCGAGCAGCTCAGTGAGTAGCTCAGTGAACAGTTAAGTGAGCAGCTCAGTGAGAAGTAAGCATTTAAGTGAGCAATTACGTGAGCAGTTAAATGAGTAACTCCGTGAGCAGTTCAGTGAGCAGTTCAGTGAGCAGCTCATTGAGCAGCTCAGTTTGCAGGTAAGTGAGCAGTTAAGTGAGCAGCTCAGTGAGTAGCTCAGTGAACAGTTAAGTGAACAGCTCACTGAGAAGTGAGCATTTAAGTGAGCAATTAAGTGAGCAGTTAAATGAGTAACTCCGTGAGCAGCTCAGTGAGCACTTCAGTGAGCAGCTCATTGAGCAGCTCAGTGAGCAGTTAAGTGAGCAGTTAAGTGAGCAGTTATGTGAGCAGCTCAGTGAATAGTTCAGTAAGCAGTTAAGTGAACAGCTCAGTGAGAAGCTCAGTGAGCAGTTAACTGAGTAGTTAAGTGAGCAGCTCAGTGAGTAGCTCAGTGAGCATTTAAGTGAGCAGTTAAGTGAACAGCTCAGTGAGCAGCTCAGTGAGCAGCTCAGTGAACAGCTCAGTGAATAGCTCGGTGAACAGTTAAGTGAACAGCTCAGTGAGAAGTGAGAAGATAAGTGAGCAGTTAAGTGAGCAGTTAAGTGAGCAGTTAAGTGAGCAGTTAAGTGAGCAGCTCAGTGAGTAGTTCAGTAAGCAGTTAAGTGAACAGCTCAGTGAGAAGCTCAGTGAGCAGTTAAGTGAGCAGTTAAATGAGTAACTCCGTGAGCAGCTCAGTGAGCAGTTCAGTGAGCAGTTAAGTGAGCAGTTAAGTGAGCAGCTCAGTGAGTAGTTCAGTAAGCAGTTAAGTTAACAGCTCAGTGAGAAGCTCAGTGAGCAGTTAAGTGAGCAGTTAAAAGAGCAGCTCAGTGAGCAGCTCAGTGAGCATTTAAGTGAGCAGTTAAGTGAGCAGCTCAGTGAGTAGATCAGTGAATAGTTATGTGAACAGCTCAGTGAGAAGTGAGCATTTAAGTGAGCAATTAAGTGAGCAGTTAAATGAGTAACTCCGTGAGCAGCTCAGTGAGCATTTCAGTGAGCAGCTCATTGAGCAGATCAGTGAGCATTTAAGTGAGCAGCTCAGTGAGCAGCTCAGTGAGCAGCTCAGTGAGTAGTTCAGTAAGCAGTTAAGTGAACAGCTCAGTGAGAAGCTCAGTGAGCAGTTAAGTGAGCAGTTAAATGAGTAACTCCGTGAGCAGCTCAGTGAGCAGTTCAGTGAGCAGTTCAGTGAGCAGCTCAGTGAGCCGTTAAGTGAGCAGTTAAGTGAGCAGCTCAGTGAGTAGTTCAGTAAGCATTTAAGTGAACAGCTCAGTGAGAAGCTCAGTGAGCAGTTAAGTGAGCAGTTAAATTAGCAGCTCGGTGAGTAGCTCAGTGAGCAATTAAGTGCGCAGCTCATTGAGAAGCTCAGTGAGCAGTTAAGTGAGCAGTTAAGTGAGCAGTTAAGTGAGGAGCTCAGTGAGTATTTCAGTAAGCATTTAAGTGAACAGCTCAGTGAGAAGCTCAGTGAGCAGTTAACTGAGCAGTTCAGTGAGCAGCTCAGTGAGTAGCTCAGTAAGCACTTAAGTGAACAGCTCAGTGAGCAGCTCAGTGAGCAGCTCAGTGAGCAGCTCAGTGAGTAGCTCGGTGAACAGTTAAGTGAACAGCTCAGTGAGAAGTGAGCAGTTACGTAAGCAGTTAATTGAGCAGCTCAGTGAGTAGTTCAGTAAGCAGTTAAGTGAACAGCTCAGTGAGAAGCTCAGTGAGCAGTTAAGTGAGCAGTTAAATGAGTAACTCCGTGAGCAGCTCAGTGAGCAGTTCAGTGAGCAGTTCAGTGAGCAGCTCAGTGAGTAGTTAAGTGAGCAGTTAAGTGAGCAGCTCAGTGAGTAGTTCAGTAAGCATTTAAGTGAACAGCTCCGTGAGAAGCTCAGTGAGCAGTTAAGTGAGCAGTTAAATGAGCAGCTCGGTGAGTAGCTCAGTGAGCAATTAAGTGAGCACCTCATTGAGCAGCTCAGTGAGCAGTTAAGTGAGCAGTTAAGTGAGCAGTTAAGTGAGCAGTTAAGTGAGCAGCTCAGTGAGTAGTTCAGTAAGCAGTTAAGTGAACAGCTCAGTGAGTAGCTCAGTGAGCAGTTAAGTGAACAGCTCAGTGAGCAGCTCAGTGAGCAGCTCAGTGAGTAGCTCGGTGAGCAGTTAAGTGAACAGCTCAGTGAGAAGTGAATAGTTACGTAAGCAGTTAAGTGAGCAGCTCAGTGAGTATTTCAGTAAGCAGTTAAGTGAACAGCTCAGAGGGAAGCTCAGTGATCAGTTAAGTGAGCAGTTAAATGAGTAACTCCGTGAGCAGCTCAGTGAGCAGTTCAGTGAGCAGTTTAGGGAGCAGCTCAGTGAGCAGTTAAGTGAGCAGTTAAGTGAGCAGCTCAGTGAGTAGTTCAGTAAGCAGTTAAGTGAACAGCTCAGAGGGAAGCTCAGTGATCAGTTTAGTGAGCAGTTAAATGAGTAACTCCGTGAGCAGCTCAGTGAGCAGTTCAGTGAGCAGTTAAGTGAGCAGTTAAGTGAACAGCTCAGTGAGCAGCTCAGTGACTAGCTCGGTGAACAGTTAAGTGAACAGCTCAGTGAGAAGTGAGCTGTGAAGTGAGCAGTTACGTGAGCAGCTCAGTGAGTAGTTCAGTAAGCAGTTAAGTGAACAGCTCAGTGAGAAGCTCAGTGAGCAGTTAAGTGAGCAGTTAAGTGAGCAGCTCAGTGAGTAGCTCAGTGAGCAGTTAAGTGAGCAGTTAAGTGAACAGCTCAGTGAGCAGCTCAGTGACTAGCTCGGTGAACAGTTAAGTGAACAGCTCAGTGAGAAGTGAGCTGTGAAGTGAGCAGTTACGTGAGCAGCTCAGTGAGTAGTTCAGTAAGCAGTTAAGTGAACAGCTCAGTGAGAAGCTCAGTGAGCAGTTAGGTGAGCAGTTAAGTGAGCAGCTCAGTGAGTAGCTCAGTGAGCAGTTAAGTGAGCAGTTAAGTGAACAGCTCAGTGAGCAGCTCAGTGACTAGCTCGGTGAACAGTTAAGTGAACAGCTCAGTGAGAAGTGAGCTGTGAAGTGAGCAGTTACGTGAGCAGCTCAGTGAGTAGTTCAGTAAGCAGTTAAGTGAACAACTCAGTGAGAAGCTCAGTGAGCAGTTAAGTGAGCAGTTAAATGAGTACCTCCGTGAGCAGTTCAGTGAGCAGTTAAGTGAACACCTCACTGAGCAGTTCAGTGAGCAGTTCATTGAGCAGCTCAGTGAGCAGTTAAGTGAGCAGTTAAGTGAGCAGTTAAGTGAGCAGCTCAGTGAGTAGTTCAGTAAGCAGTTAAGTGAACAGCTCAGTGAGCAGTTACGTGCGCAGTTAATTGAGCAGCTCAGTGAGTAGTTCCGTGAGCAGTTATGTGAATAGCTCAGTGAGAAGCTCAGTGAGTAGTTAAGTGAGCAGTTAAGTGAGTATCTCCGTGAGCAGCTCAGTGAGCAGCTCAGTGAGCATTTAAGTGAGCATTTAAGTGAGCAGCTCAGTGAGTAGCTCAGTGAACAGTTAAGTGAACAGCTCAGTGAGAAGTGAGCAGCTAAGTGAGCAGTTAAATGAGCAGCTAAATGAGCATCTTATTGAGCATCTCACTGAAAAGGTAAGTGAGCAGCTCAGTGAGAAGTGAGCTTTTAGGTGAGCAGTTAAGTGAGCAGTTAAATGAGTAACTCAGTGAGCAGCTCAGTGACCATTTCAGTGAGCAGCTCACTGAGCAGTTAAGTGAGCAGTTAAGTGAGCAGCTCAGTGCATAGTTCCGTGAGCAGTTAAGTGAACAGCTCAGTGAGAAGCTCAGTGTGCAGTTAAGTGAGTATCACTTAACTGCTCACTTAACTGCTCATTTAAATGCTCACTTAAATGCTCACTGAGCTTCTCACTGAACTGTTCACTTAGCTGCTCACTGAACTACTCACTGAGCTGCTCATTTAACTGCTCACTTACCTGCTCACTTAATTGCACACTTAAATGCTCAATGAGGTTCTCACTGAGCTGGTCACTTAACTGCTCACTTACCTGGCTAGTGAGCTACTCACTTGGTTGCTCACTTAACTGTTCACTTATCTGTTCACTGAGCTACTCATTGAACTACTTACGGAGATACTCACTTAACGGCTCACTGAAATGCATACTTAACTGCTCACTGAGCTTCTCACTGAGCTGTTCACTGAGCTGCTCACATAAATGCTCACTTAAATGCTTACTGAGCTACTCGCTGAACTGCTCACTGATATACTCACTGAGCTACTCACTGAGCTGCTCACTTAACTACTCACTTAACTGCTCACTTAACTGCTCACTGAGCTGTTCACTGAACTGCTCACTAAGTTACTCATTTAACTGCTCACTTAACTGCTCACTGAGCTGCTCACTGAGTTACTCATTTAACTGCTCACTTAGCTGCTCACTTAAATGCTCACTTCTCACTGAGCTGTTCACTTAACTTCTCACTGAGCTACTCACTGAGCTGCTCACTTAACTGCTCACTTAACTGCTCACTGAACTACTCACTTAACTGCTCACTTAAATGCTCACTGAGCTTCTCACTGCGCTGTTCACTTACCTGTTCACTGAGCTACTCACTGAGTTACTCACGGAGATACTCACTTAAATGCTCACTTAAATGCTCACTTAAATGCTCACTGAGCTTCTCACTGAGCTGTTCACTGAGCTGCTCACATAAATGCTCACTTAAATGCTTAGTAGCAATAATGCAGAAACCTATTCACACGCTGTCTTCCCGAATGCAAAGAATGTACATGCGCTTACAGAACTATGACATAACACTAACACATGTTAAAGGTACGATGATGTTCTTTGTAAACACGTTGTCCTGGGCACACATGACCAACGCTGATAATGACAGCCTATTCGATGATACCTTAGGTGTAGCCTCGATCGAGACACGTTCCTCTAGTATGCTAGGCAAAATCAAAGAAGCATATATCGGGGATGAGAGTTTGAAGGTGTTAAAAGACATGATAAAGGATGGGTGGACAGACACACATACACAGACACCGCCACACTTGCGTCAATACGTTCCCATCAAAGATGAGTTAACGATTGAAAATGGCCTCATTATGAAAGGCAGTCGCATTTTGGTACGCGAGAAATGTAGGGACCCAGTTTTGGAAGCTTTGCATGAGACGCATGTCAGTGTGACAAAGACTAAGCAGTTGCGTGTGGGTGGTGTCTTTTGGCATAACCTAAAGAAGCAAATAGAGGAACGAGTAAACAGGTGAGACACATGCCAGAATCACCGGAACAGCTTACCCAACAAACCATTGATTAATCATGAGATAGCATGCGCACCTTATGGCAAAATAAGGGCTGACCTGTTTGCGTTAGATCACGACCATTATTTGATAACTGTGGATTACTATACTAAGTACCCAGAGGTAATAAAATTACAGGACACTTCATCTGTTTGCATGATCGAGGCACTCACAGATACTGAACCAGGTAGTGTCTGACAATGGGCCTCAGTTTAAGAGTCATGAATATGAGGAATTTGCTCAACAGTACAGTTCGAGCCAGTTTATTCTACAGTTCTAGCCCACAATATCCCAGAAGCAATGGCCTGGTAGAGCTTTTTGTCCAGACTATTAAACTGATGTTAAAGAAATGTACCAACACACAGATAGACTTTCAGCTGGCATTACTGAATTATAGGAATACTTCAATGCTGACATTGAACACATCACCAGCACAACTGTTAATGAGTAGGCGGTTGAGGTCACGTATACCGACAGTAGTAAAAAACCTCAAAACCACAATCACAAAAGAGTAAAACAAAGCAGACTGCACAAGTCCAAAAGAATCAAAAGCAGTTCCATGACGACAAATGTGGCAAACCACACAAGCCATTAAAGATATGGGACATTGTAACATACAAAAATCACTACGGTCAATGGCAAAAAGGAACGATCACAGGAAACATGGGAAAAACAGGCTGAGAGTATCAGATTAGAAACGAAGCACAGAGCACATTAAATAGAAATAGAACCCATCTAATAAAAATACCCGACAATCAGAGCCAGACATGCACACACACACAAAACACACCACCCACATAACCCGAGATCAAGAGTATACTGCAAGAAATCAGAACATCGAGATTTGGCCGAGCAATTAAGCTAACGGCCCACATAGACCTTTGACCTTAAAATGTTGACAGCTGCTTATCCATGTTTAGACAAGGAAATATAGCGAGAGGTCGATCAGCTGATCGCAAAATGAAACTGACATGGTATTCCAAGCTAGGAATACAACTGTATATTTTAATCAAGATGTTACCACTGTATGTCTATGTTATTATGTTACTGTTTAATTTATGTATAAGATGTACCAGAGGGCATGACTGATATATGTGACGACTGATCTAGAAAAGGTGTTGACATTGATACAGAGACAATTGGATGCTGGTCACTTATGGTGCCGACTATGAATGATAGTTATTTAACAGGAAACGCAAAGACAATTCAAATGCAACCAACGTCTTTATTCACAAAGACATTAACAAACTACATCACCAAACATGTTATTGTGACAAGCTTTGTTCGATAGTGATACTATGTTAAATGATTATATATGTTCATACTGCATGAGTTGTATTTCAGAGTCTACCTAGTCATTTTATCTACCCCCTTTTGAAAGGGGGATGTAATATTTTGGTATGTGAGACCTGAATGCTAGCAGACGACAGTGGTTTGTACCTTGATCCTTAATAAAGAAGCACTCAGTGTACATAATATAAGTCACCGTGTCAAGACGTCTTGTTTTACAGTCATGGTTCGCTCCAGGCATGCATACCCCAGATAGCACACAGCCGTTGGCCCGACGTCGGCAATTGGTCGGACCGTCGGCACCAACTTTCCACCGTCGGGCCACTGTCGGGCCGACGGTGGTGTTCCGACGTTGGGAATCAATCCCTTTCCACTTATGAGCCACCGTCGGGCCACCGACGGGCCTACGGCGGTAGTCCGCCGCTGGTTTGTATTCATTTTCCACATCTGGTCCACCGTCGAGCCACCGTCGAGCCGACGGTGGTGGGCCATGCTTGCGCAGTTCTTTAAATTTGGATTCCGGCTCGAGTCGCCAGCGTAACACGTGCGATCGTTGATCAGTGTTCTTTTTCTACCAATAACTCCAGAAATCCCAGGAATTTTAAGGAATTATTTAACAGGTTTGTTTAATAATATGTTTAGATTATTTTGTAAAAGTTTTGTAATTTATTACGAAGTATTAATGGAATTATTTGTGTTAATACGATTTGAATTATCCGATACGGTTTGTTTACTTCAAATCGCCACCGGACCACGTGCGGAAATTTCCGGCTCGAGTCTCCAGCACAACACGTGCGATCGTTGGACAGCGTTCTTTTTTAACAAATAACGCCAGAAATCGGAGGAATTTTAAGGAATTATTTAACAGGTTTGTTTATTAATATGTTTAGATTATTTTGTAAAAGTTTTGTAATTTATTACGATGTATTAATGGAATTATTCGTGTTAATACGATTTGAACTACCCGGTACGGAATGTTGACGAAGGACCGCCATCTTGGTTTTTCCGAGAAGACACTGTCACTATAGTGTCAATACGTACAGGTGCAAAATATTAGTTTTATTCAAAATTAATAGATATCGAGAACCCTAACCTTATAAATTTAATATAATCTTTTTGGTAACTATGTTGTCTATATGTGTACCAAGCCATTTGTTTCTACGTAGAGTGGTTGTAGAGATATTTCACTTTTTCTGTATTTAGGTATAACTATATTATTAGTATATAGACTATATTAAATTTATATTTATTTTTATAAGGTTAGGGTTCTCGATTTCTATTAATTTTGAATAAAACTAATATTTTTGCACCTGTACGCATTGACACTAGAGTGACAGTGTCGCCTTCGGGCTGATGGCGTTTGTTGCCATTGGGGCGACGGCGGCAGCCGCCGTCGAGTCGATGGTGGGAGGTTGGACAAAACAACGTCGGCCCGACGGCGTTTGTCGCCTTCGGCCCGACGGCGTTTATCACCGTCGGGCCGACGTTGTTTTGTTGCCGTCGGCTCGTTGGCCCCGACGGCGGCAGCCGCCGTCGCCCCGACGGTGGGAGGTTGGACAAAACAACGTCGGCCCGACGTCGGGCCGCTGTCGGGCCGACGGCTGTGTGCTATCTGGGACGGTGAATCGTGCGAGGTTTAGATTGATATCCTCTAATTCTGGCCTGCTGGTATTTTGAACTGAGCTCGAAACTGATGTCACACTGTCTCATGCGGATAATGACAAAACACAAATACCAGGATTGACTGGTTCAATGTGCTCAAGGATACCGATACTGAGTAGGATATTTAGCCATTGTGGAACAAACACTGTGTTGTTCTCTGTGGCGGAGTGGTTAGAGTGTCTGACTTTTTTCTAGGTCGGACTCCTAATCTGAAGGTCAGTGGTTCGATTCCCTGTGCCAATTTGGATTTCCACCGCTGTGTATAACGTACAGCGTCATCAAAGGCCAGTTGCTCTCATACCATGTCTATGTGGTGTGGGAGGTAAAAAATCCCTTGGGTCGGTAAAAGTGTAGGCTCAGGCTTTCTATCGACAAACTGTCTAATGGTGATAACAAGCCTATTCAGGCTTATCCATGATAGGCAGTATAAATCTTCAACAACAACAACACTGCAATATGTGTGTTTTGTCACGCGCTTGACCCTCAGGAAGGACTGAAGCTGAGACTCAGCTTCAGCTTATAATGGTGGAAGTGTTGGGGTTGATGGAGCTCCCCACCGTACCCTTCACTGGAGACATTATCCTTTAAAGGGACCAGTTATAGGTTGCTGAGACACCACCCATACTCCGACAAATGCTCTCCAAGCATACGTTTGCTGGTTTTCAGTTTATGCAGCTACATATATGGGGGAGAGTGCTAACATTGGTTGCCTCTGTTGTGTTTTATTTAGTCCAGCAGCACTGACACTTTTAGACAACCATATAGAGAAACAAATGCTAGAAATTGCAATCTAAAATGATAAATATAAAGCTCAAATGTTTATTTATCATAACCAGCTACTATTTGTGTGAATAATTGATTAAATCATGTAGATTAATATACTTTAAAAGTTGAATTGAGAGCTTTCTGTGGCTGCCATCTTGGTGGTTGTCATGGCTTTCCATGTGTGTGGGGAACCCCTCTAGGTCATTCATACATCACAGACCTCAACTCTCCTCCCACATGTTCAGTGGCATGAACTGAACAAACTAAGCAAAGGTATGTTTAGAGAGCTTTTGATGCTGGAATCGTTTGTATCTGGGTGAGGCATAACCGGTGACTTTAAACTCACTTTGCACTGATAACCACATGCCTCCTGATGACCAAACTTTCTAGTCTTATTGACATACATTTGTATCTAACGTAAATCGCAGTGAATTTGTCCTAGCAAACATTTCACATTTGATAAAAGATCACTTTGTGTAGGCCCTAATGTGTATTCACCACCTCCCATACCTTCTGCCTTGTAAGCTGAAGCTGCGACCCGACATGCTGAATCGCAGCTTCAGTCCTTCCTAAGGGATCAGCGAAACAAGTATATTCCCACAGCTATAAGGATGAGTGCGCATTGTCACAACTTTAGGTATCTTTCCTCATGTTACATATCTGATGGTTTTAGTGCCTAAAACCACAATCAATCACTCGACGCTACTGTCCAGCCTAAGTACTGAAGTTCTGCAGAATTCTCAAAACCTGGGGGCACGCCTTCGCCCCTAGAATAAACTCCACGTCGGTGAGACAGCCGTCCCTGTTTTTGTCCAGCTGGTTGAAAATGGCGTTGACAGTGTCATCGGGTTTCGGGTTGCCGTACTCGTCACCCGTCTCCGCGATGCCCCTCATACGGTAGATGCCCTGTGTGAATAAACGGTGTGCTAATTTTCAGCAATACATTCTAGGACACATGTTGAATGGTTGTTTTATGCCCTGACAACATCTAAGGTAGTGTCAGGATCGGTACCGAATTGTGACAGTGTTCACTCAAGGCGACTTTATAGTGCTGCCCCACTGAGAGTTCACGCTGCCAGCACCATGACATGATATCCCACCCAGTCACATTATCCCGACACTGAGCCAACCCGTACTTGCACTATCCCAAATATGCAGAGCGCCTGGCCAGGAAGCAACAAGTATCAATTTTTAAGTCATTGGTTTGACTCGACCAGGTTTCAAACTTCTAGCGACACATGATGACATATCCGAAGTGCAGGGGCAAGGGCGCTAGTTACTTCCACTGTCTCTGTGACAGGGCTGCTAAACACACTCATAGAAAAAGTGCCAGGAAGCTGGGTTTTGGACAAAGCCACATGAATATGCAATCGAAGCACAAGTATCAGCGTCATCCACACCAGAAATAAAAATGCATGGCAACCCACCCCCATCTCCGCCCCACCCTGCCCCCCAAGCCCACCAAGTTTTGTCTTCAGGAACCGTGTGTTTAATTTCTTTTATATTTTTTAATTTTTTTATTGAGGCTGTATTTATTCTGTCCATAGCATGTAAGCCTGGGTACCCAGGCTTGTTTTCAATGCTGGCCAGCTGTAGTGTTGGTGTTGTCTAACCAAACAGTAGCTGCTAATAAGTTATTTGATTGTCTGCATTTCAGGAGCAGATAGATAGTATGTTGGTACATTTAGTAGCCTATGTTAGTTTTTTTGGGCCCTCTTGGCATTGTATGTTTGTTCTATTCTTATTACTATGTTAGTTGTTTTCTTAAGATTCTATGTTAGTGTTTTGGGGTTTTCTTGGGAAGAGTTTTCCGCTTTTTTCTATTTAATTCTATACTAGCCTATAGGCTTGTACGTAATAGGTCCATAGGCTTGTACGTAATAGGTGGTTGAGTTATGTTTGTTTGAAATTGATTTGATTTATATTGTTGTCGGATATGTTATCTGGGTTTTATATTTCTGATAATCCCACCCTGGGCTGTCCAGTGGGAGGGCTGTGACATATCACCTGCCCCCTTGTGGTGCAGTTCAGTTGGGGTTCCCAGTTTTTATTTTGCACAGATATGTTTTGTACATTTTTAGGTCAGGGATTTGTCTTTCTTTCACCGTTTGCGCATTCCATGCCTTGGCGGCCATTTCCAGTGTGCTCATTTCATGGGCTTTGATCTGGCTTCTGGTCTGTCTTAGTAGTGGTGCCTTGCTTGCTCTGGTGTCCCTTAGTGGTTGGGTTAGACGCTTAATGTCTTGGCTATATCCATATGCTAATGGTTTTAGGTGGATTATCCTTCGGTTTTCTAGTAGCTTTACTTTAGTTCTTTTGTGTAGGTCATAAGTGGGGTGTAGTTTGTCTACTTTCAGGCATATTTTCAGGGCCCTATTTTGTAGAATCTGCATTTTTTTAAGTAGCTCTTTTTTAGCACCCATGTAGATTACATCCCCATAGTCAAAGTAGGGGAGTACCATGCCTTTGAAGATTTTTATTGACATATCTTGTGTCATATAGTTTCTTAGTTTAGCAAATAGCCATAGTTTGTGATTTACTTTTTGTATGATTTTTGTTAAACACAGATTGTAGTTTAGCTGGCTATCCAGTTCTACGCCTAGGTATTTGTAGTGATTTACACTTTCCAGTGTTTGGTTTCCTAGTGTGCATTGTAGGTTTCTTCCTGTGATTGCTGTATGTGAGAAGAGTACTGTTTTAGATTTATTTGCATCGATGGTTATTTTATTGGATTCACACCAGCTGTCCAGTTTTAGCAGGAGGTTGTTCAGTTTGGTTGCTACCTCCTCTACTGTGCTTCCTTCTGCATATATGCCAGTGTCATCCGCATATAACTGGAGACATTCTGTCTCCAGCCATTTTTCTAGGTCATTTATGTATAGTATAAATAGTAGTGGTCCCAGGACTGATCCTTGGGGTACACCACAGGTGATAGATAGTTTGTTGGTCTGAGAGTGTACCATTTACTTTAGTTTTTTGCTGCCTGTTGTTTAGGTAGCATTTTATCCAGTTTATTGATTTGGATTTAATGCCCATGTTGTTTAATTTTCTTATTAATATGCTGTGGTCTACAGTGTCAAAGGCTTTGCTGAAGTCGATGAACGCTGCTCCAACTAATTTCTTTTGGTTCAATGATGCCAGCACATCACTTGTTAGGTTTGCTATTGTTTTTGATGTGGAGTGGAGTTTTCTGAAACCTCCTTGCCTCTTGTTTAGTATATTGGTTTTTTCCAGGTGAGCATTTATGTGCCTGTGGAATATTTTTTCAATTAGCTTGCCTGGTGTTTGCAAGATTGATATTGGTCTGTAGTTCCCCATGTTTTGTTTGTCACCACTTTTGTATATGGGGGTGATGGTTGCCATCTTCCATGCTGTGATGAAGTGTCCCTGCTCAAATGATATGTTGAACAGGTCGACCATGGTATCTGGGTTGGCTTGGAGTGCCTCTTTTAGTATTTTTGTGGGGATTCCATCTATTCCACTTGGTTTGTTTTCATCTATGTCATTTATTAGCTGTGTTAGTTCTTTTAGGTCAGTTTTGCAGGTGGGGATTTCATCCCGGATATTTTCTGACTTGTTTTCCCAGATTCTTGTGAATTTCTTTGATAACCTTTGTCCTACCGTGGCAAAGTGTGTATTTAGTTTGTTTGCTGCATCACTATCTGTGTGCGTATTTCCATCCTTATCCTGGAAGCTTGTCCGTTCTTCTATCTTATTTTTAGGGAATAGTAAGCTTACATTTTTCCAGAACTTATTTGCATTGCTTCCCCAGTCCTTGTCTTGTTTTATTATATATTTCTTTTTTGCTGCCCTTACTGCTTTGAGGGAGTTGTTTCTGGCAGTATTATAGGCCCTTTTATCCTCTGGGTCTTTAGTACGTTTCACTTTGTCACCTAGCCTTCGTTTTGTTGCAATATGCGTTAACAGTTCCCTGTCTACCCATGGGTCTTGGTTTCTCTGTATTTTTAGTTTCTTTATGGGACACATCTCATCTAATGATTGTTTTATTTCTGTGACAATGTTATTCCAGTAGATATCAGGGTTATCTCTGTCTGTTGTGAGGTCTATATTTTCAAATAGGTGGTTTTGTAGTGTTTCTTTTGAGTAGTTCTTTAGGGATCTGCCCATCTTATATATATATTGGCTTGTGCTTTTGAGTTTTTACCTCGTTACATATATTAGCTCATGGTCACTTATACCCCAGCTTCTAGTGCCCCATTTTGTGGCATGGTTTGAGTTGGTTAGCATTAGGTCAATTGTTGAGCTATTGTTTCCTAGTCTTGTGGTGTTTGTAATAAGTTGCTGTAGCCCTAGGATTTTGATAGTGGTTTGTAGCATTAGTTTATTTTTGTCATTGCTACTGTAGTTTATGTTGAAGTCCCCTAGCACAAAGATTTCTGCATTTGTTAGTTTTCTCACTGTATTTATACTTTTCTCTAGAGTTTGAAGGAATGTTTCAATGTCCCCGGATGGTGGTCTGTAGAAGCTTGCTATGGCTATGTTAGCCTGCTTCTCATTTTTTATTAGGCACCATAGTAGCTCCAGGTGTTCATTTGAGTTGTTTGCTATTTTTAGGGCCTCAGTGTCTAGATTTTTTTGAGGTTTTGCAGTAGATTGCAACCCCTCCACCATTTTTTGTTAGGTTTGCTATGTTAATTTGCTGTCTGTCATTACATACAAGCCTATATCCTTCTATGTTGAGGGTGTTGTCTTGATGTCTCTCAGTGAACCATGTTTCTGACAGTGTTAAAACATCAAGATTTTCATTTTTTAGGTGCATTTTTATTGTGTCTATTTTATTGGATGCACTCTGGCAGTTTAGGTGGGTAAAGGGCGTGCCCCTTCCCAGTCTGCATTCAATTTCATCTACCATCTTTCTTTACCTTTAGGTTTGGCGTTTGTTAAATTTCGTGAGTTTTTAACTTTGTTTAGATTGTTTTATGGGCATATGGGCTGGTGCATACAGTACATATGTCCTGTTTTGTTATATATAGTTTCATACATAATTAATAAGTTATTTTGCTGTTTTGCTTGCTTGGGTTTACTGTGTCTATTTTATATTTACTTTATTTTGCTTATTAATTTTGGTTTCTATTCTTTAGTGTTTGTGAGGCTTACCTTGACTTTTTGTAGGATTTCTCCCATTCTATTCTTGTATCCCTGTTTGACTGTTTCCCCTTCACTGGCACTGTCCAGGAACCTACCTGAGCCCCAGTATGGGCACTTTGTGCACTCTCTGAATGCATTTCCTGGAGCATTGATTAATTTTTTCTTTAATTTCTCATTTTGAGTGAATTTCGCACATACAATGTCTTCCAGGACTTTTTCGTTGGTTTTGCACCATTCTGGCGATCTCCATATTTTCTTGGCCATTGCCTTTATCGTGTATGGATTTTCTGCATTGTTTAATTGGGAATTTAGTTAAAAATATAGAGTCTACGGTGAAAGACAAGGAAGGCTGGGAGTGATATGCACCCTACTTCCGGTTGCCTGAACATGACAGGTCGCAGCTCCAGCCCTTGATCGGGAACCAGCGGAGGTGTGGTTTGTACTTCCTCTCAGCATCTGGCATCGCTCTCACCCAGCCTTTACAGGTAAAACCGATGACAGTGCAGTGACCACACGTTATATCCTCCTCCAAACGCTGCCTGGGGTCATGCACTACCGACAAGCAACCTAGCAACCTAGCAACCTAGCAACCTAGCAACCTAGCAACCTAGCAACCTAGCAACCTAGCAACCTAGCAACCCAGCAACCCAGCAACCCAGCAACCCAGCAACCCAGCAACCTAGCAACCTAGCAACCTAGCAAACTAGCAACCTAGCAACCTAGCAACCTAGCAACCTAGCAACCTAGCAACCTAGCAACCTAGCAACCTAGCAACCTAGCAACCTAGCAACCTAGCAACCTAGCAACCTAGCAACCTAGCAACCTAGCAACCTAGCAACCTAGCAATCTAGCAATCTAGAAACCTAGCAACCTAGCAACCTAGCAACCTAGACACTCCCGTCACACCGACTCAGTCACAGGGATGTGAGTCAACCCATCAGAAATAAAGTCGGAAGGCTGGGTTAAGGAAATAACCACATGAATTTGTAATTTAACATGCTAAATATGTGAGGTATAAACTACTTATGCAAATATTATTCATGTATGTAATTATCCTGCTTCTTATTATTATTATTTCTCTTATCTGCTTCTACTCCTGTAACATCCTTTTGATATGACCTTGTGTAGTTGGGTTACTGGTTGAACCATTATCTTCTATAGCCTTTTACATTTGAGGTGAATAATTGAGGATATCATGTAGATTAATAATAGACTTTAAAAGTTGAATCAAGAGTTTTCTGTGGCAACCATCTGGTGTTTTGTGTGTGTGTTGTTGTTTTTGTGTTTTTTGTTTGTTTTGTGTGTGTGGGTGGTGGGTGGGGGAGGCATTCTCTCCCAATTTCTAAACTTTACACTAATATAAATAAACAGTGGATACTGGAACCACCATCTCCACAGTTAATTCCTACCACAGCAGTTTGTTCTTGGATAGTGGGGCAGCACTATAAAGTCGCATTGAGCGCGCGCTGTCTTAAATCGGTACCCATCCTGATATGACCTTAGATATTGCCAGGATGTAAGACCCTACAAATAAAGGAAAGGTAATAATGCCTAGAGTTCAATTAGTTAATAAACCGACCCCCCAACAACCTCAAGTGGTGATGGGGGGGGGGGGAGGTCCTTGGGGCTGCACACTGACTTTTCGGGGTATGTTAGTTGATTACGCAGGGGAAATTTCAATCATAGATAATTGGTCTTCCTCATTCGACTGCTCCTTGCTCTATCCTAGTAATGCCAAGCACCAGGCTAGATAGCAACAAGTATCAATTTTTAAGTCATTGGTTTGACTTGGCCAGGGGTTGAACCAGGGATTTCGAATCCCACAACCTACCAGAACGGGAGGCGGACGCTCAACTCATTCGGCCATCACGTCTGGTTATATACATATATATATTGAGTCCAACCAATGACTTCGGACCTAGCCTTGGCGTTTGGTATTACTAGGACACAGCAAGGAGCAGTGACATCAGGAAATTGATGTTTGTTGGGGTTTTACGTCCTCGCAATATCTAAGGTCATATCAGGACGGTCGGCGATTAAAAATCCCCCCCCCCAGTAAATCAACTAGGGCGTAATCAATTATTCAACTCGGGTCACCCGAGCCACTTTTTAGCACATGCGCACATCCTACAGACTCGGGTTGAATAAACGAATATGGTTATCCACGCTCGGGGTGGAAAAAATGCTGACTTAATCTAAAACGTAATATCTTTTTTTAATAACTGATACAAGTACAACAAAATTGGATTTAAAGTAGTTAACGATTGTATAAGCTGACAATCTGGGTTATCTAAAAAAAGCACCCGAAACACAACATGCAGGACTTGTACTGGTAGCTGTTATCCTACAGGTACCAGCACAGATGTGACGTCATCACTCCTAGCAAACCCGAGCCAAGAGGTGGGTTACTGCGGTCGGGTCGTTTTGCACATGGCACGTGTATTTGTCGACTCTACTCGCGGTGTTCGATTTGAAATTCTGACGACTCGGGTGACCGGAGTCGCTCAGGTCGTGTTAATCGATTACGGCCCTAATGTACCAACAACAACGATATATATGTGTTATATAAGAAATGGAGAGCGGCAGTCAAGTAATGAAAGGAGTCTTTGTCGCATCGCGACCGACAGCATGATGATGATGATGATGATAAGTGATTATGTGAATATAAATAGAGAATAGTCCCTAATGTTTTCGGTGCTCCTTCTGGGCACCTGCTCGGTTCCCAACACCCCTTATTTTCAGCAGGCCGCCCCTGTAACCGGGCACACTCTGCTCACCTCTCCTGGGAACCGACACCAACGGTCTCCCTGCCCCACTTCATATATTTTCGCTGCCAGAGAAAATAAACTCAACCCAAACCAACTCTAGTCTTTCCTTCTCATTTACTGTTCATATAATTTTGGCGGAACAGTGAACGAGGTTAATAAGCAGATAGCGAGTGGTGGGAAATGATGCCGCCATCAAAGCTGAGGTTGAGTAGGTTGGAGCAGAGATGACTAGCCCCAGGCTTCATCACCCGATCATTGGTGGGTTGAGCTGAGGAGCGAGTATGGAATTCTGGGTTATTATACTCATATTATTCTTATACAGCATATATATAAGTAGTAGCTCAGTTGGGATATTATCCGATTTAAGATCTAAATGTGCAAATGTTCAGAGGGAGAACATAGCAAACATCACCACATAAAACTGTCCAATGTTTATGCCTTGCATTAAGTACTGTGGTATTCAAGCAAAGCAAGCACACATGACATATCTGCAGGCCTACTTACATAGTTACATTGTCCATTTGACTGGCACAATAGTGTGGCAACAGTAAAGGTGAATATTTTCATGATAGTTTCTGATTAGCTTTCGAGTACTTTAGTTAGAGCTACATGAAATGTTAGTAACACAATGTTGTGTCAGGCACTATTGCCCCAAAATAAGTTGATAGTGTAGTAGTCTGTACACGCAGTGGCGGTGGAGACTACGCTGCACACCTATGCAGTTACACTGAACTGCACTAGGTGGCGGCAGGCTAGCCACTGGGCAGACCCCCCCCCCCCCCCCCATGGGGCTGCCCTCTACTGCGTGTGGCTAGCTCACCCCCCCCCCCCCCCCTATCCACCGATAGAGGCGACATGGGACCTGGGGCCGTATGCATGAAGAATTATTTATCGGCTCCGATGTTAAGGACAGCATTCGGGTTAGCTAACTCCAGTGTTGGAAAATGGATCATGGAGTATGTATGGGTCCAAAGCGTGGAGGCGTTAGCTAACCTAGCAGTTATTTAGGATCCCTCTGAACCTGTTGCCGGCTGCGATTTGTTTTGTTTAGATTTGACAGTATGGATATCGCCACCGATGTAGCGGTGGCGTTAATATCGGTTCGATTTTAGGGTTAATTTAATGAAATTTCATGATTTGAGTATGTAATTCTGTTAAATATGATCGCATTCAATAGATTTGGGCCTAATCGGTCTCTAACACTGCCGGGCACCAGCGAGCCTTGTTATTGCTGAGCCTGTTGCCAGCGAGCACCACAATTCCATGGCAGCGGGTTTCGTTTACATTCATCGATTCGACAATATTAATATCGCCGCCGATGTACCGGTGGCATTAATATCGGTTCGATTTTAGGATTAATTTAATGAAATTTCACGTTTTGAGTATCTAATTCTGTTAAATATGATCGCATTGAATAGATTTGCGCCTAATCGGTCCCTAACCCCGATGGTAAACTTGATATGGGTTGGGGTTAGCGTAGACAACCTTAAACTTGCGGAGTTTCCCTAACCGGGCCACATACATACTGACTTTTCGGCTCTAACCTGGAGACCGCCGCTAACCACGGGTTTGGCTCACTAACCTTGACTCATACATATGGCCCCAGGCAAGTTAGGGGGTGGGTCAGTTGACTGTGGACGCCGCGGAGAGCAGAGAGGTTTAATAAACCAAGTTGAAGCATACTTATATCAAATCTTGGCGTTCTTCTGTGCGTGCGTGGCAGTGTGGGGAGGAAGGCCGTGGGCCATTACAATACCTTTAACAGATGAATTGGTTCAATTCTATTTCCGTTGTTGTTAGTTATGAAGTACTATATTAACAACAAAATGGAATATAAGTGACACAATACTATTTCAGTAGCTATTGATACACACACACGCTGATAGCCTTAGAAGTTGAATTCATTTGATTCTACTTTTGTTGTTTTTGGTTATGAAGTACTATAGTAGCAGCTAAATGGAATATTCGTGATACAATATTGTGTCAGTAGCCCTTGTTCGTGGCCTATGCCCAAAGTTAGGCGGTCGGCGTAAGTAAGTAAGCTATTGATAGAAAAGAAACACCCGATGATAACCTTGGGAGGTGAATTGGTTGAATTCTACTTGTGTTTGTGTTGGCTATGAAGTACTATAGTAACCAGTGGTAACAACAAAATGGAATATTAGTGACACAAAACTGTGTCAGTAGCTATCGATACAAAAATAGCACTTGATGATAGCCTTTAATTTTACTTTTGTTTTTGTTGGATATGATGTACCAACAAAATGGAATATTAGTGACACAATACTGTGGCAGTAACTATTGATAAAAAAAAACCACCTCATCAATGCTTGCCTAAGGATGTGAACTGGTTTAATTCTACAGATACATCTATTTCTTTATCGCCCATTCAATTAGCCTAGGAGACTGGGCGCGGTGGCCTAATCGCTAGAGCGTGGGCCTCGCGTGCGGAAGGTCGAGAGTTCGATTCCTGGTCGAGTCAAACCAATGACTTTAAAATTTATACTTTTCACTTCCTAGCCAGGCGCTCAGCATTATTGTGACAGGGCAACGGCTGGTTAGCTCAGTATCAGGATAATGTGACTAAGTGGGATATTGGGTCATGGTGCCAGTGTTCTGATTTCCCAGTGGGGCAGCACTATAAAGTCACCATGAGTGTGCAGTCACAAGTCGGTACCCATCCTAATATGACCTTAGATGTTGCCAGGACATAACACTTCGACAAACAAACAAACAATTAGCCTAGGGTTTCTGCTGGGAAATTATTCGTTTGAATGATAGTCTTGTTCCCGGGACTCACTTGTCTACCTGAGTCAATGCTTACTCATCACTTGGATCGTGGCATGTCACAGCACGTTAACAGGTGGAAGTTCTCAATGGTGAAGTTGTGCTTGCTTACGTTGCACATCATGCAAAGACAATGTCATCGATCGACAGGTTTGGAAGGTGGTGCTGGTATTAATAACACATTTCCCAAGCTTGAATTGATTAAAAGTTGCCAGGCTCGCATGATCCGGCTTTTGAACATAAGCTACTAACTGTGTATGTAGATAGAGTATAACCCCGTTAAACCGAACTTGAAGGGACCTTAGGAATATGTTTGGATTAACCGATCATTGGTTTGACCAAGCTTTTGGTTCGACTTTGACTTGGCTTTGGCAAAAACGCGGGTGCATTATGAATGCAATATACAATGTGTGTGGACACTTTGATTATTGCCTTTTTTATGTATATACAGTATAACCCAGTTAAACCAAGCTCAGTTAAACTAAACGATCGGTTAATCCAAACTTTTTCGGCGGCCCGGCAAAATACTACCATTTATCATTAAAAAAAGTCTCAGATGACCTTATAACCACATGAAAGTTTGGTTTAACCATACCGGCAGTGACCTGGGGCCCGACAATTTTGTTTGGATTAACCGATAATTTGGATTAACAGACTTCGGTTTAACCAACTTTTTAATATGATAAATGGTAGTATTTTGCCGGGCCGCCGAAAAAAGTTTGGATTAACAGACCGTTTGGTTTAACCGAGCTTGGTTTAACGGGGTATTGACATACATATTGTGTTTGTTTGTTGGGGTGTTATGTCCTAGCAACATCTGAGCTCACTACCGAGCGCGGTCACCGAATCGGTAGAGCGTCGGCCTCGCGTGTGGGAGGTTGGGATTTCGGTTCCCGGTCGAGTCAAACCAATGACTTATCAAATTGATACTTGTCGCTTCCTGGCCTGTCGCTTGGCATTAATAGAATATCGGAACAGGACTGGTTATCTCAGTGTCTGGATAATGTGAGTGAGTCAGATATTGGGTCCTGGTGCTGGCTGCCTGATTTCCCAGTATGGCAGCACTATAAAGTCACCATGAGTGTGCACTGTCACTAGTCGGTGCCTGTCTTAATATGACCTTAGATGTTGCCAGGACGTAAAACTCCAACAACCAATCTAAGCTCACATCAGGACGGGTACCGACTTGTTACCGTGTGCACTCATTGTGACTTTATAGTAGTTCCACACTGGAATACCGGGTCACTGGCACCATGACCCGATAAGCCTTTCGGCCACAATATGCGTAATGCTTTGGCATTACGGGTAATCAGGATCACGGAGACAGTACAAGGCGGGCCAGTAGCCTGGACGTCTTTGCGCCGACTAGCGGAATTCTTCAGAACTACGTATTTAACTCAGTCGCCGGCTAGCGGTTTGTTCTTTAGCCTCGCCGCCGTGGATCTCAGGTTCTGATGACGTAGCAGGCAGTCCAGGAGACTTTGACCAGACTTTAAATTGGGACTCACTGCAGCCGGCCCGACCGGAGGAGCCAGGAGACGTTATCAAGTCTTAACCATGGGAATCTCCGACGATTGACGTAGCCGGGAGCCAGCAACACGCTCACCGGCATGACGTTAAAATTCTCCGGCGATCGACGAAACAAGGAGCCGGCGACACACGCGCCAGGAGACGTTATCAAGCCTTAAGCATAGGAATCAGATTGACGTAGCCGGGAGCCAGCAACACGCTCCCCGGCATGACGTCAAAATTCCCCGGCGATCGACGAAGTAAGGAGCCGGCAACACGCACGCTGGGTCGACGGACTGATTTCTCCAATGATTGACAAGTCAGGAGCTGGCAATACGCTTGCCGGAACGACGTTAAATTTCTACGGCGATTGACGGAGCAAGGCGACATACGCACCAGGAGATGTTATCAAGCCTTAAGTATGGGAATCACTGTAGCAGATGCAGTCGACCAAGGAAACAGTAATTTCTCCGACGAATTCTCTGGCGATCGTCGCAGCAAGGAGCCAGCAACACGCGCGCTGGGTCGATGGCACAACATTGGATTCTCCGACGATTGACAAAGCAAGGAGCCGGTGACACGCGCGCCAGTCCACCGGGACAACACTACATTCTCCGGCGATCGACGAAGCAACGACCCAGCAACACGTTAAATTACTACGGCGATTGACGAAGCAAGGAGCCGGTGGAGCCAGCAACACACGCGCCGGTTCGACAAAGCAAGGAGCTGGCGATATGCACGCCAGCCCGCCGGGACAATACTAAACTCTCCGGCGATCGACGTAGTAGGGAGCCGGCAACATACACGCCGGTTCGCCGACACAACGTTAAAATTCTCCGGCCATCGACGAAGCAAGGACTCGGCGACACGCGCGCCAGGAGACGTTATCAAGACTTAAGTATGGGAATCACTGTAGCATTGGATTCTCCACGATTGACGAAGCAAGGAGCCGGCGACACGCGGGCCAGCCCGCCGGGACAACACTAAATTCCTCGGCGATCGACGAAGTAAGGACCCGGCAAAACGCGCGCCGGATCGACGGACTAATTTCTCCAACGATTGACAAGCCGGGAGCTAGTAATACGCTCGCCGGCATGACGTTAATTTCTCCGGTGATCGACGAAGCAAGAAGCCGGCGATATGCGCGCTAGCTCGCCAGGACAACATTAAATTCTCCGGCGATCGACGTAGCAGGGAGCCGGTAACACACGCGCCGGTTCGCCAGCACAACGTTAAAATTCTCCGGCGATCGACAAAGCAAGGGGCCGGCGACACGCGCGCCAGGAGACGGCACGATGTCAAATCTCTCTGGCGATCGACGAAGCAAGGAGCCAGCGACACGCGTGCCGGCCCGCCGGGACAATACTAAATTCTCCAGCAACACGGGATTCACTGCAGTCGGCCCGACCGGAGGAGCCGTTAAGCATGGGAATCAGTGTAGCAGATGCTGTCGACCAGGGGAACACTAATTCTCTGATGATTGACGAAGCCGGGAGCCGGCAATGCGCGCACCAGCCCGCCGGGACAACACTAATTTCTCCAGCGATTGACGTAGTCGGGAGCCGGCAATGCGCTCGCTGGCACGACGTTAAAATTTTATGGCAATTGACGAGGCAAGGAGCCGGCAATACGCGCGCCAGCCCGCCGGGACAAGACTAAATTCTCTGGCGAGCGACGAAGCAATGAGCCGGCAACATGCGCGGCGGTTCGCCGGCACGACGGACTAATTTCTCCGACGATTGACAAGCCGGGAGCCGGCAATACGCTCGCCGGCACGACGTGAAATTTCTCCGGTGATCGACGAAGCAAGGAGCCGGCGATACGCGCGCCAGACCGCCGGGACAATATTAAATCTCCGGCGATCGACGTAGCAGGGAGCCGGCAACACACGCGCCGGTGTGCCGGCACAACGTTAAATTCTCCGGCGATCGACGAAGCAAGGAGCCGGCGACACGCGTGCCAGGACACGTTGTCAGGACTTCAGCATGGGAATCACTCTAGCAGATGCCGTCGACCAGGAAAACACTAATTTCTCTGTAGCAGGTCCGACCGGAGGAGCCAGGAGACGTTATCAAGCTTTAGGCATGGGAATCACTGTAACAGCTACCGTCGACCAGGAACACACTAATTTCTCCAAAATTGGGATTCACTGCAGCCGGCCCGACCGGAGGAGCCAGGAGACCGAAGAAACAAGGACCTGGCAACACCCGCGCCGGTTCGCCGGCACGATGTTGGATTCTCCGACGATTGACGAAGCAAGGCGCCGGCGACACGCGCACCAGGAGACGTCATCAAGCCTTAAGCGGTCGTCGAAGCAAGAGCCGGCAACACGCGCGCAGGTTCGCCAGAACGATGTTGGATTCGCCGACGATTCATGAAGCAAGGAGCAGATGAGATGCGTGCCAGTCCGCCGGGACAACACTTAATTCTCCGACGATTGACAAAGCAAGGAGCCGGCGACACGCGTGCCAGTCCACCAGGACAACATTACATTCTCCGGCGATCGACGAAGCAACGAGCCGGCAACACGCGCGCCGGTTCGCAGGCACGACGTTAAACACCCAGCAGATGTCGGCCATGACGACCCTATCTCATCATGCGTATAATCTGTGGCAAAAATTAATACTTGCCTTCTTTGCCACAGGTACACCAAAGACATCATCGTAGGCTAATCAAATTTGTCAAGCCATCCTAATAATTGGATATCTTACGTTACTCAGACAGAGTAATCTACTAAGAGCAGAGACGACATCGTCTACAAGACGCACGTTGCGGGCCAAGGACATAACTCATACTGATTCAGCCTTGGTCATAAGGGTCTGCAGCTCGAAGAGGTCCTGGGAGTCAATTTCGCCACATGTCATCCATGTACCAGCGATACCTGGGTCATGATACTGCCCGCTACAAGCATGGGAGACTTACTATCGGAACCTGATGCCACATCCAGATGGCCCGGCATTCCTGGATGCGCTTGGGACGCCCATCACACTGAGGAGGGCTACCAAACTTCTTCGCCACGCGCTCTCAGCGCTGGGCATCGGATCCCCAGGAGCCATGACCCTGCATAGTCTTCGTAGAGGTAGGGCTCAGACCTGTGCCCGCCTCGGGGTTCCCCCTTCAGAACATAAGAGACCTTGGTCACTGGAAATCTTCCGCGGTGCACGCATATGTCCCTCGGAAGCCTTCGGTCTCGGCTCCGAGATTGCTATCAGACTCTTTTTGGCCATAGCATCTCTAGCCTCGTTTATAAGCATTTGTGAGCTGACATTGTGTAACCGGACGTTTCAACCTTACCTTGATTAAAGTTACCATAATTATACTTGCTGTCTTCGTGTTTTTTCCTGATTATGCGTAATGCTTTGGCATTGCGGGTAATCAGGATCACGGAGACAGTACAAGGCGGGCCAGTAGCCTGGACGTCTTTGCGCCGACTAGCGGAATTCTTCAGAACTACGTATTTAACTCAGTCGCCGGCTAGCGGTTTGTTCTTTAGCCTCGCCGCCGTGGATCTCAGGTTCTGATGACGTAGCAGGCAGTGTGCTTAAACTGTCAACGCGCTGCTTTGTGGGTACAAATTAGCTATATAAGGCAACGCAGCAGTGGGTTCTGTCATTACGACCGGAGGAGCCAGGAGACTTTGACCAGACTTTAAATTGGCGTCCCACCCACCCCACGTATGATATTGGTAGGGCCATAGCATCTCTAGCCTCGTTTATAAGCATTTGTGAGCTGACATTGTGTAACCGGACGTTTCAACCTTACCTTGATTAAAGTTACCATAATTATACTTGCTGTCTTCGTGTTTTTCCTGATTATCCTGATACTAAGCATAGCAGTCCTTCCCATATCCTCGCAATGCTGAGCCCCAGGCACGGTAGTGACGAACAGGGAAAACTTAAGAAAACTGGTTGCAATGTTATCTGTAGTGCCCCAACGACCATCGCGGTTAGGAGATTGTTGATGATGATGATGATGACGATGAACACTAACCTAACCACACTAACACTCACACTCACCACCATACTAACACCCGCAATACCACCACACTAACACCAACACCCCCACCCTAATACCCACACCACCGCCACACTACTACCCACACCACCACACTAACACCCACACCACCACACTAACACCCACACCACCAGAACTCTAACACCCACACCACCACCGCACTAACACTCACGCCACCACCACACTAACACCCACTCCACCACACTAACACTCAAACCACCGCCACACTAACACCCACACAACCACCCGAACACCCACACCACCGCAACACTACTACCCAAACCACCGGATTAACACCCACTCCACCACACTAATACCCACACCACCACCACACTAACACCCACTCCACCACACTAACACCCACACCGCCACCACACTAACACCCACACCACCATCCTAACACCCACACCACCACACTAACACCCACACCACCACACTAACACCCACACCACCAGAACTCTAACACCCACACCACCAGCACACTAACACTCACGCCACCACCACACTAACACCCACTCCACCACACTAACACCCAAAGCACCGCCACACTAACACCCACACCACCACCCTAACACCCACACCACCGCAACACTACTACCCATACCACCGGATTAACACCCACTCCACCACACTAATACCCACACCACCACACTAACACCCACACCACCACCCTAACACCCACACCACCGCAACACTACTACCCATACCACCGGATTAACACCCACTCCACCACACTAATACCCACACCACCACACTAACACCCACACCACCACCACCACACTAACACATACTCCACCACACTAACACCCACACCACCACCACACTAACACCCACACCACCACACTAATACCCACACCACCACACTAACACCCACACCACCACCACCACATTAACACCCAGTCCACCACACTAACACCCAGTCCACCACACTAACACCCACAGCACCACCACACTAACACCCAAACCACCACCCTAACACCCACACCACCACACTAACACCCACACCACCACAACACTAACACCCACACCACCACCACACTAACACTCACGCCACCACCACACTAACACCCACTCCACCACACTAATACCCACACCACCACACTAACACCCACACCACCACCGCCACACTAACACCCAGTCCACCACACTAACACCCACCCCACCACCACACTAACACCCACACCACCACCCTAACACCCACACCACTGCGACACTACTACCCATACCACCGGATTAACACCCACTCCACCACACTAATACCCACACCACCACCACACTAACACCCACTCCACCACACTAACACCCACACCGCCACCACACTAACACCCACATCACCATCGTAACACCCACACCACCACACTAACACCCACACCACCACAACACTAACACCCACAGCACCACAACACCAGCACTCATGTCACCACCACAGTAACACCCACTCCACCACACTAACATCCACACCACCGCCACACTAACACCCACACCACCACCCTAACACCCACAGCACCGCACCACTACTACCCACACCACCAGACTAACACCCACTCCACCACACGAACACCCACTCCACCACACTAACACCCACACCACCACCACACTAACACCCATACCACCACACTAACACCCGCACCACCACCACACTAACACCAACACCACCACCCTAACACCCGCACCACCACACTAACACCCACACCACCACAATACTAACACCCACACCACCACCACACTAACACTCAGGCCACCACCACACTAACACCCAGACCACCACCCTAACACCCACACCACCACCACACTAACACCCACACCACCACCCTAGCACCCACCCGAACACCACACTAACACCCACACCACCACACTAACAATCACACCACCACCACACTAACACCCACACCAGCACCCTAACACCCACACCACCACCACACTAACACGCACACCACCACCCTAACACCCACCCCACCACCACACTACTACCCACACCACCACCCTAACACCCACACCACCACCACACTAACACCCACACCACCACCACACTAACACCCACACCACCACCACACTAACACCCACACCACCACCCTAACACCCACACCGCCGCCACACTAACAACCACACCACCACACTAACACCCACACCACCACACTACTACCCACACCGCCACACTAACACCCACACCACCACACTAACACCCACACCACCACACTAACTCCCACACCACCACCACACTAACTCCCACACCACCACCACACTAACACACACTCCACCACACTAACACCCACACCACTACCACCCTAACATCCACACCACCACACTAACACCCACACCACCACCCTAACACCCACCCCACCACACTAACACCCACACCACCACCACACTAATACCCACACCACCACACTAACACCCACACCACCACACTAACACCCACACCACCACACTAACACCCACACCACCAGACTACTAACACACACGCCAGACTAACACCCACACCACCACACTAACACCCACGCCATCACACTAACACCCACCCCACAACACTAACACCCACACCACCACCACACTAACACCCACACCACCACACTAACACCCACACCACCACCCTAACACCCACACCACCACACTAACACCCACCCCACAACACTAACACCCACACCACCACACTAACACCCACACCACCACACTAACACCCACACCACCACACTAACACCCGCTCCACCACACTAACACCCACACCACCACCCTAACACCCACACCACCACACTAACACCCACACCACCACCACCACCACACTAACACCCACTCCACCACACTAACACCCACACCACCACCACACTAACACCCACACCACCACCCGAACACCCACACCACAGCGACACTACTACCCAGACCACCACCCTAACACCTACACCACCACACATACACCCACACCACCACCACACTAACACCCACTCTACCACACTAACACCCACACCACCGTGACACTACTACCCACACCACCACACTAACACCCACAGCACCACACTAACACCAACACCAACACCACATTAACACCCACACCACCACACTAACATCCACACCACCACCACACTAACACCAACACCACCACACTAACACCCACACCACCACACTAACACCCACACCACCACAACACTAACACCCACTCCACCACACTAACACCCACACCACCACACTAACACCCACACCACCACCCTAACACCCACACCACGGCCACACTAACACCCACACCACCACACTAACATCCACACCACCACCACCACACTAACACCCACACCACCACCACACTAACACCCACACCACCACACTAACACCCACACCACCACACTAACACCCACACCACCACACTAACACCCACTCCACCACACTAACACCCACACCACCACCCTAGCACCCACACCACTGCCACACTAACACCCACACCACCACACTAACACCCGCACCACCACACTAACACCCACACCACCACACTAACACCCACACCACCACCCTAACACCCACACCACCGCCACACTACTACCCGCACCACCACACTAACACCCACAACACCCCCCTAACACCCACACCACCACACTAACACCCACACCACCACACTAACACCCACTCCATGACACTAAGACCCACACCCCGACCACACTAACACCCACACCACCACCCTAACACCCACACCACCGCCACCCTAACACCCACACCACCACTCCCACACTAACATCCACTCCACCACACTAACACCCACACCACCACACTAACACCCACACCACCACCCTAACACCCATACCACCACACTAACACCCACACCACCACCACACTAACACACACTCCACCACACTAACACCCACACCACCACCACCCTAACACCCACACCACCACACTAACACGCACACCACCACCCTAACACCAACCCCACCACACTAACACCCACACCACCACCACACGAATACCCACACCACCACACTAACACCCACACCACCACACTAACACCCACACCACCACACTAACACCCACACCACCACACTAACACCCACACCACCACACTAACACCCACCCCACAACACTAACACCCACACCACCACCACACTAACACCCACACCACCACACTAACACGCACACCGCCACACTAACACCCACATCACCACACTAACACCCACACCACCACACTACTACCCACACCGCCACAGTAACACCCACACCACCACACTAACACCCACACCACCGCACTAACACCCACACCACCACCACCACACTAACACCCACACCACCACACTAACACCCACACCGCCACACTAACACCCACACCACCACACTAACACCCACACCACCACACTACTACCCACACCGCCACACTAACACCCACACCACCACCCTAACACCCACACCACCACACTAACTCCCACACCACCACCACACTAACACACACTCCACCACACTAACATCCACACCACCACCACCCTAACACCCACACCACCACACTAACACCCACACCACCACCCTAACACCCACCCCACCACACTAACACCCACACCACCACCACACTAATACCCACACCACCACACTAACACCCACACCACCACACTAACACCCACACCACCACACTAACACCCACACCACCAGACTACTACCCACACCGCCACACTAACACCCACACCACCACACTAACACCCACGCCACCACACTAATACCCACCCCACAACACTAACACCCACACCACCACACACAACACCCACACCACCACACAACACCCACACCACCACACTAACACCCACCCCACCACCCTAACACCGCACCACCACACTAACACCCACACCAACCACACTAACACCCACACCACAACCACACTACTACCCACACCACCACACTAACACCCACACCACCACACTAACACCCACACCACCACACTAACACCCACACCACCACCCTAACACCCGCTCCACCACACTAACACCCACACCACCACACTAACACCCACACCACCACACTAACACCCACACCACCACACTACTACCCACACCGCCACACTAACACCCACACCCCCACACTAACACCCAAACCACCACACTAACACCCACACCGCCACACTAACACCCACACCACCACACTAACACCCACACCACCGCCACACTACTACCCACACCACCACACTAACACCCACCCCACAACACTAACACCCACACCACCACACTAACACCCACACCACCACACTACACCCACACCACCACACTAACACCCACACCGCCACACTAACACCCACACCACCACACTAACACCCACACCACCGCCACACTACTACCCACACCACCACACTAACACCCACCCCACAACACTAACACCCACACCACCACACTAACACCCACACCACCACCACCACAATCCAAGCAGTACTCCACTGTGAGCACCACCAGCAAACACCTACACCACCACCCCCACCCAAGCAGTACTCAACTGGTAGCACCACCACCAAACACCCACACGACCACCACACACACAGTACTCAACTGTGAGCACCACCACCAAATACCTACACGACCACCACCCAATCAGTACTCAACTGTGAGCACCACCACCAAACACCCACACGACCACCACACACACAGTACTCAACTGTGAGCACCACCACCAAATACCTACACGACCACCACCCAATCAGTACTCAACTGTGAGCACCACCACCAAACACCCACACGACCACCACACACACAGTACTCAAGTGTGAGCACCACCACCAAACACCCACACCACCACCCAAGCAGTATTCAACTGTGAGCACCACCACCAAACAACCACGCCACCACCACACTAACACCCACACATGACACGGCGACCGAATCGTTAGACCTCAGGCTACGCGTGCGGAAGAAGATGATGAAGATGATGACAACGATAATGATGATGATGAACTGTGAACACCCAGGCCCCCTACCGCACCTTGATGATTTCCACTGCCTCCTGCCGCGCCACCTGGCCGTCGCCGTCCACATCGTACAGGGTGAAGGCCCAGCGCAGCTTCTCATCGATGGTGCCGTTGGAAGAGATGCTCATCGTGCACAGAAACTCCTGGAAGTCGATCCGCCCGCTCTGGTCCTTATCGTACATGCGAAAGATCTGGTCAGCGAACATTGAGACGTCACCCTTCGGGAACAGCTTGCTGTACATGGTCTGTAAGAGATGAGCGGCATGGTGTAGTAGTGTGGTGGTGCGGGGTTCGAACCAATGTTTCTTCTACCATTCCATTGTCTGTGAGGGACTCGGTAATTGGAGTATGCCAGGTCCCCGATCAATTAATTAGCCTGAGCATGTGTTATACGTATTAATGTGGGAATACCAGACGGGATGGCCGAATGAGTTAGAGCATCCTTCTCCCGTGTTGGTAGATCATGGGATCGAATCCTGGTCGAGTCAAACCAATGACTTAAAAATTGATACTTGTCACATCCTAGCCAGATGCTCAGCATTACTAGGATAGGGCAATGAGCAGTGGAATGAGGAAGACCAGTCGCCTGCAACTGAAATTTACCCTGCTTATACAACTAACGTACAACAGCAAACAGAGACAAAAAAGGCAGAGCAGATAGCAGGGCGCATGTCAACTGAACATTGTAGCATGAAGGGCAAGTAGATTAATAATAGCAGGTATAACTTTTAATGTAGCAAACCACTTAAAGTTGCATAGTCCGATGAAAACATCAAAGTTTTAAAACTAAAACAATTATCTGGATTTGATTGTACATATCTGATTTAGATACTGGTGCATTTATTAAACATGTGTCACCACATAGAAGGGAATACTGAGGCAATGCAATGGAACCTGTTACTGCATAAGCATATGGTGTCAAGAATATTGGCAAGCTTGTCAAAAGTTAATTTTGCATGGTTGCACTTCAAATATCTCAAAAGTTAGCCATTTAAAATAAAAGTTGTTTCAAACAAAAGAAAGGTAGATTATAACGATCAACCTAATAGAGTTATCTCCGAAAATGACACAAACTTAAAACCATCGGTCTATGCAACTTTAATATGTCGGGTTATTTGGATTATATATACAGATGCTGTCTAAGCATTATTTTTAGAGCGAGTGGTACAGGGGTGAGGCTGGTGCCAGGCGAGGAAGACGCAGCAAGGTGGCGTCACCAGGCGAGGTAGAAGAAGGCCTGACCAGTAGATGACTGGAGGAGTGTCAGTAAATATGGAACAACCAGTAGAAGACTGGTGGAGTGTCAGATAAGATGAACTGAGGGGATAGTTCAAAGATAATCGGTTTCCGGATAATTGCTTATAAAGCACATATTAAGGCCGACAGTTTCAAAAGTACCGACATTAATGTCAACGAAAAAGCAGAAGTCATAGAGCGGCTTCACCTTGAATAATACTAGCATCCTGGTCACGGCGCCAGTGTCATGTGCGGTGCTGTCACACACGGGACACAATGCATACAGCACGGTGTCACACACATTGCTGTTAGTTGCGGGATGAGCGTCCTACCCATTGGGTTATCGAGGCTTCCGGATGCAATCACTCTACCTTCGCATACCTGTCTGGGCGACTCTTTGTCTGGTGAGAGCAGCGCATTCTGCTACAGAACAGCAGCCGGCAGACCGATCGAAGCTACTGTCAATATTCCACTACCAGTGCTTCTGTTTTGGGTTTCTTCTATTGCATCAAGCAGGGTAGGACAATAAGGATTGTCCGGTTGCCCAGGGCACCTAGTTTATGGTCGGGCGGCTGAAGTTCTCAGTGACCTGCCCAATTGGGCAAGTCATTATTTTTCTGATCTGCAGCAGCAGATTTCAATTTCAATTGGCTGACTTGGGCTTCGGCAAGTAGTTTTGCCACTGAGTCAAGTAGAAAATTCAGTCACTTGTCCGATAGGGCAAGTTGGAAAACAAGTCCTACCCTGCATTTGTAAATACTTTAAATTCATCTGAATGGAATCTTTCTTCAGCGCAAAGGCACTGGACTTCTGGATATGTCCAACTTTAGCTCCTTAAACTATTTATTTTTTACTGATTCCTCAAAAGGAGAACACAAGAAATGTAAGTGCATGTAAAGAGTAGTAGATCTGTAGAGCTTGCATTGGTGGCTCACTGAGAAATGAAGGGAGAGGCGGCGGAATGGCTATGTCTGGGAAAGAAAATATGGGAAAGCCAGCCAACCAATCAGGTGGATGGACAGTAGACTCCGCTGTCTAATTGAGGGGCGAGTCCAGTGTGTAGCAGATGAGGGGAGGCAGGTTGTTCCCACCAAATCAAACACATTGCTAACATTGCGACTAAAAACAAATTAAAAATTATGCATATTTCTAAAATTATATATATACATATATATAATGTAGATATCATACTATGTCTAAATAATACTAGACTTATATAATCACAATGTATGCAACTGGAATTACTCGGTAGGGAGAGAAGATCATCGTCATCATCATCATCATCATGCTGTCAGTCGTGATGCAACAAAGACTACTTTCATTACTGCTCTCCATTTAGCTCTCTGCTGTGAGAGTGATGTTTGTGCAGTTTTACTTTTCATGAAAGCTCTACAAAAGTGTTGAAGTGCTACTGGCTTTTGCAAGTTACCAGCGGCACTCTCTCAGGGAGCAAATAGAGGTCTCACACTGGCAAGAACATGTCCAGACAGGCTCAAAACTATTTGTCCCTGCAGTGGCTGGTCGGGAGATGGGAGTTCCATACATCAACCGCCCTTGATGCTGCCACAGTGACATGGTTTTATGTTCAGGGTTTGCTCCCTTCGCCTTTGGTTCTGTCAAGAACCTGTACCACAAGGCAGTGGTACAGAGAAGCAAACAGGGGAAAAACAATTGATCATAAGTAAAACAAGTTTCCATCTAAAAAAAAAAAGGATGTGTTCATTGAGCGAAGTAAATAAAGCACACCAAAGACGATACACAAATATGAAACTAGATGCTGAGCATTGGAGTTCTTCTCTGATCCTACATAAAACACACCTGATAAAGGCACACTTAAAGCCGCATAGTCTGCTGAAAGCATCACATTTTGTAAACCAAAGCCCTTACCTAGATTAGATCGAACGTATTCAACACAGATCATTTCGCAATATCTTCAAAGTTAGCATATTAAAATAAAGAATGACTTCAAACTAAAGGGAAATATATTACAGC
Source organism: Branchipolynoe longqiensis (assembly GCA_030323885.1). Classification (NCBI taxonomy): domain Eukaryota; kingdom Metazoa; phylum Annelida; class Polychaeta; order Phyllodocida; family Polynoidae; genus Branchipolynoe; species Branchipolynoe longqiensis. The sequence continues at coordinate 27,593,429 of CM059194.1, forward strand.
AATCAACCTAATGTATCTGTCTAAAGATTATATGTCAGAAACTCAAAACCGTCGGATTATGCAGCTTTAATAATGCTTTATGAACACGAGTTTGTTTTATTTGTTTCTTGGAGTTTTCTATCCTGGCAACATCTAAGGTCATATCAGGGTGGGTACCACCTCATGACTTATGGTGACTGCATAGCGCTGCCCCACTGGGAGACCTGGCCATTGGCACCATGTCCTGAGATCCCACTCAGTCATATTATCCTAACACTGAGCTAACCAGTCATTGCCCTATCCTAGTAATGCCGATCACCAGGCTACAAAGCAAAAAGTATCAATTTCGTAAGTCATTGGCTTGACTCGATCGGGAATCAAGCTCCTGACCTTCCGCACGGGATGCCCGCGCTCTATCGATTCGACCACCACGTCCGTTTTATAAACATGAAGGGCATTAGTATATATTGAATTGGAAATCCTAAGACAACAACTAAAGGTTTGCATGTAAATATAAAATGATTTAACGTACCTCATACTCATTACTTATTGCATTGTGTACACTTTAATTTCAGAATTTACTTCACATTTCAATTTACGATATAAACCATGTAAAGAAATTTGTGTAAATACCTATAACATTTACGGTCGGAACACCAGGGCTATAGCACTGACAAAAGATATATATGAATAGAATTCATTTACCACAAAAAAAAAGGGTTAGGTAGAGGCATTTGAGATGGAATACACAGCATTGAGTCTCAAGTTGCATAGTGCTGAACTATATTAATATAAATATGTGGGGTTCTCTGTGGTGGAGTGGTTAGAGTGTCTGAGTTTTTCTAGGTTGGACTCCTAATCTGAAGGTCAGTGGTTCAATTCCCTGTGCCCCCATCTCTGCCAATTTGGATTTCCACTGCTGTATATAACTTACAGCGTCATCAAAGGCCAGTTGCTCTCATACCATGTATATTTGGTGTGGGAGGTTAAAAATCCCTTGGGTCAGTAAAAGTGTAGGCTCAGGCTTTCTATCGACAAACTGTCTGATGGTGAAAACAAGTCTATTCAGACTTATCCATGATATGTAGTATAAATCTTCAAGAAAAATAAATATCACTGCCACACTCACACTCATTGATACATGTACATATATCATACACACATCAAAGTGAAGACAACGGGTAGCAGCCTACAGGAAGACACATTACAAACAGTCATGGCAATGCAAATACCTGTCTATATATATGTCGTGGGGGTGATGAAAATGGGAAATATTGTGCCTAGAGCGGGACTCGAACCCACATCTCTTTGCATTCCGGGCCAGTGTGCTAACCATTACACCACCTAGGCTCCCTGATATCAATACACTCCCCACGCCTACCTGTCTATGTGGTTACTTGCCTGAGAGGTCAGTGCAGACCACTACACTCGTCCCCTGGAATTGTAAGTCTTGTAATGCTTACAATTACATACATACAGGCAATGCACTAACACATACATACACAGGGTAGGTTCAACAACCATACAGCGCAAAGCTTGTACAGGATCCTGATCACGGCAACCAGTGTCGTGGGGGTGATGAAAATGGGAAATATTGCGCCTAGAGCGGGACTCGAACCCACATCTCTTTGCATTCCGGGCCAGTGTGCTAACCATTACACCACCTAGGCTCCCTGATATCAATACACTCCCCACGCCTACCTGTCTATGTGGTTACTTGCCTGAGAGGTCAGTGCAGACCACTACATATATAACAATTCCAGTTCGCAAGTGACAGTATTTGGGCCACTGGTAGGGATGGGGGTGGTGGCGCCACCTGGCCCAACTGTGAAAAGGGGTCACCCATAAAGTAGTATACAACATATGGATGATCGTATAGGGAACATTCCTTTTTGCGCCTTTATACTCACATAACTCTTATACATCACATAGATATATATGATGATAAATGAATATGACAACTTCACACTTCAATTTACTATATAAACCAAGAACAAGATTTGTTAAAAAAATACCTATATACCTGTAAGCGTAAGTTCGGAAGACCAGTGCTATGGCATTGATTCATTTACCACAAAAAAATGTTGTGGTAGAGGCGTTTGACACGGGACACGGAGCATTGGGTCTCAAGTTGCATAGTGCTGAGCTGTGTCACTGCAACACTCACATTCATCGATACATGTATGTATCATCATACACACATCAAAGTGAAGACAACGGATAGCGGCCTACAGGAAGACACAATAGAAACAGTCATGGCAATGCAGATACCTGTCTATATGTATATATGTATATGTATGTATATATATATATATATATATATATAAAAGACACAGCAGAAGAGCTGAAGCCTTTAGACCAGACGGGATGGCCGAATGAGTTGAGCATCCGTCTCCTATTTTGGGAATTCGGGGGATCTGAAATTGATACTTGTCGCTTTTTAGCCAGGCGCTCAGCATTATACGGATAGGACAAGGGTTGGTTAGCTCAGAGTCACGATAATGTGACTGAGTGGGATATCGGGTCATGGTGCCGGCGGCCTGATTTCCCAATGGGGCAGTGCTATAAAGTCACCATGAGTGCACACTGTCACAAGTTGGTGCCCATCCTGCTATGACCTAAGATGTTGCTAGGATGTAAAACAACAACAAACAAACAACAAATCATTGTCCGAAGTAGTTAAGAAGCACAGTTATAAAGAGCAACACGTACATCAAGGTGTACCTGGAACTGGTCGCGAGTCATCTCCCCGTCCGAACACAGCTCCCTGAACTTCTTGTGCCAGTCTTTGATCTCTGACCCTGAGAAGGAGGTGCTCTCCTGTAGCTTCAAAATGGAGTCCGGGTCCAGCTGGTGACTGCTGTCTGCTCCCATGCCTGCTGCAGGAACCAGTAACTGCTAGGTTAGCTGGGTGAACGGGAATATAAAGGTGAAATTCGATTTGCAAATTTTCCGCGATATTTAGGCCTAGTCAAAGCACAGAATAAACATGTGTGTTTAAAAAATCAATAGTTTAAAACAGTGTATTCATATGAACAGATTTGTTGTCAACACCGTGACACTTTTTGTTGTGTATTGAGTGTAGTGATACCTTAATGAAACACGTCTCGTTTACCATCTCGGTGGCGTTGTGTTGTTGTAATGATGCAATAGTATAAATTATAAAGAATACAAAGTTCACATCTAAGCCAGAATGTCACAGTCTGCCTTCTGGATGTAGTTTGGTTAGTTATTAGGACAAACATGTTGTTTGTTTTAGACATGAATAAAGGTGCGATTCCATGTTTAACCTTTCCGCGCAAGGCAGAGAATAGAGATGTGTATTTTTTGTTTATCTTTTAAAATACTGTGTTCATATGAATATACTTATTCTGAGCACCGTGACACTGGTCTTTCGGCTGTATTTTGGTTAGTCAATTAGACATACACATTGTTTGTTTTAGACAGGAATAAAGGCCAGATTCCATTTGTAAAATGTCCCGATATTTCGAAATATAAAGTATTGAAGCCTATAGTGTCAGCATTTTGACGTACATGCCAAAATTAATTTGGCATGTTTTCACTTCATCTTCAAAGTTAGCCATTTAAAAATAAAATGCAAGTTACTTCAAACAAAGGTAAAGTAGCAAAGGTATAATTGTCAATCTAATGAATAATAATCAGAAAATAACACAAACTGACTTTGCAACTTTAATACTGCCTACATTAGAGATTAAGTTACAGGGACACATAGACAGTTACATATGACGCACAGAGCAGTAGGCGTACGCATGCAATCCTGAATTTTCATTGGTTGATTAAATATTATATGTTAATATATTCAGCAGTGACAGGTTCTATTAAAGTTGCATAGTCCGATGAAGCATCACATTTTTAAAATCAAAACAATTATCTAGATTTGATTCTACATATTTATCTTAGATACTGGTACAGTTATTAAGCATTTGTTGTCACATAGAAGGGCATGGGGAGTCAATTTAATAGAACCTGTTACTGCATAAGCCTATGGCATCAGAGTTTTGGCATGCTTGTCAAGATTAATTTGGCATGTTGTCACTTCAAATATCTCCAAAGTTAGCCATTTAAACTAAAAGTTACTTCAGCCTAAAGTAAAGTAGCTTATAATGATCAATTTAATGTATTTATGTCAGAAAATGACAGAAACCCAAAGCCATCGGACTATGCACCTTTAAGTTGACTCAGTATCCCGGCCTATGCAGCAACACATGCTTAAAGTTGCATGGTCCGATGAAATATCATTTTGTCAAAATTAAAACAACTACTTACATTTGATCCTATATATCCAACTTAGATACTGGTGTATTAGCTAATAATTTGGGACAGCATATACAGAATAACCAGTGAATTTATAAGCTCAACCCTTAGGACACTCACTTTGAAACACCCATTATGCTGGGAGGCCATTAACTAACTAGGCCAATCTCATGACCTCATTAGCCTCCCCCCAACCAAGTGGGCCTACTGTGCAGGGCCATAGAGGGGAAGGGGATATGAGATGGATGTGTGTATATGTGTCTGTGTGTTTCCTGACCTGACTTTACAGAGACACAGAGACATACATACACACATACATACACACACAGACAGACACAGCCAGACACACATACATACACACATACACACATACATACATACATACATACACAGACATACACACACAGACAGACACCCATAGATAGGCACACACAGACAGACATGCACATACAGCACACACATACACACAAACACACAGACATGCACACACCTGATATATACATACACACATACACCCAACCTGAATTTGCAGAGAGAGCCACACACACAGACACCCACAGACAGACACACACAGACAGACATGCACAGACATACACACATAGATATACACACAGACACACAGACATACACACATACATATACACAGACACACACACATACACATACATACACACACATACATTACCACACATACATATACACACAGACAGACACACATAGATAGACACACACAGACAGACATGCATAGACAGCACACACATACACACAAACACACAGACATGCACACACCTGACATACACAGACACACATACACCCGACCTGACTTTGCAGAGAGAGAGACACACACACACATACATAGACACATAGCCAGCCGCACACAGATGGAGGCAGACACACACATACATGCACACACATATATACACACATACACACACATACATACACAGACAGGATTTTTTTGTTTTTTTTTGTGACAAGTTTTTTATTCTGCCCATAACGTATAAGCTCCCGTGAGGGTGCTTGTTTTCAACGCTGGACAGCTGTGATACTGGATTGGTCTGGTCCCGCTCTCAGGAGTCTTTACCTGATCTTTCTCGGGCCAACCTTTGCGGTTTTGGGTGTTAGTAGTTTCTATATTAGTTTTTTTTAATTTTCAAGTTTTTTTCCTAACCTGTATATGATAACTTAGCCTACTATGTACATCTACGTAGATGACATACAGGCCTGTGGGAGAGGATCCCATCCCATTGTGGTTTGCTACAGCATCCTTTCACCCATGCCCTGTCCTTAGATAGTACACCAGTGTGCCAGAACACCCCTGGACCCTTCAGGACTGCGACTAGGTGGGATGGCTGTGTTGTATGGTTAGCCATTTTGTATTTCAGGGTGATTCGGATGCATGACCGTGGCCTGCCTGGTTCTGCTTTGGTTTGTGCCAGTACACATACCCAGATGGACTGCGCCCTATGGTGATAGTCATTTCGAATTCCTTAGTACTTATTGGGGATAGTTTCCGTATTTGTAATATCTACCATCTTTTCTGGCCGGTCTTTTGCTTTTGTGCCAGAACACAGCAAGCAGTGACTGCGCTCAAGATCAGGTGAGATATTGTTTCTTCAGTAGGTGGTTGTGTATTATGTTTTCTTTAAGGACCTTTTATAGTGGTCCATGCTTTCGATTGCCCGTTGTTGTGTGGGTTGATTATTCCAGGCATGTGCCGCCATGGCCAGTACACTTCTCTCATAAATTTTGGTGTTACTTATTGCTGTCAGTAGCACTGGGGCTGCTATTTGCCTGGTGTCCCTACGGGGGTTGCTGTGTAGCCTGGTTTAGTGGCGTAATGCTGTGCCAGTATTTTGAGGTGCGTCTCCCTTCTACTCGTTAGTAGTGTTGCATTGCATTTTTTGTGTAATTCGATTGTGGGATATCTTTTGTTCACCTGAAGGCATACTTTGAGGGCTCTATTTTGTAGCACCTGTAGTTTGTTTAATAGTTTTGTATTTCCTCCCATGTATACTACATCGCCATAGTCAAAGTAGGGGAGGATCATGCCTTTATAGATTTTAATTGCCATGCTTTCAGTCATGTAGTATCTCAGTTTAGCCAGTAGCCATATTTTATGGTTTACTGGCCGAATGAGTTAGAGCATCCGTCTCCCATGCTGGTAGATCGTGGGGTCGTGGGTTCGAACACCGGTCGAGTCAAACCAATGACTTAAAAATTGATACTTGTTGCTTCCTATCCAGGCGCTCAGCATTATTATTAAGACAGGGCAAGCACTGGTGTGCTCAGTGTCAGGATAATGTGACTGAGTGGGATACCAGGTCATGGTGCCGGTGGCCTGGCTTCCCAGTGCAACAGCACTATAAAGTCACCATGAGTGCGCACTGTCACAAGTCGGTACTCGTCCTGATATGACCTTGGATGTTGCTAGGACGTAAAACAACAACAAACACATACACACACATACACACATACACCCGACCTGACTTTGCAGAGAGAGAGAGAGACACACACACAGACAGAGACACATAGACAGACACACACAGAGGCAGCCACACACATACATACACACAGATATACACAGAGACACACATACACACAGACATTACCACACATACATATACACACAGACACACACAGACAGACACACATAGATAGACACACACAGACAGACATGCATAGACAGCACACACAGACACAGAAACACACAGACATGCACACACCCGACATACACAGACACACATACACCCGACCTGACTTTGCAGAGAGAGAGACACACACAGACAGAGACACATAGACAGACACACAGAGATAGAGGCAGACACACACACATACATGCACACACATACATACACACATACATACACACATACACCCACATACATACACACATACATACCCACGCATACACATACACAGAAACACACAGATAGACACACACAGACATACACACACATACAGATACCTATAGACATACATAGACAGACACAAGCAGACAACAGACACACATTATATTTTGTTAAAAACCCTAGTGCCATGGGCCTATGGCAGTAATCCATTCCCAGAATGTTCCCACCCAACCAGGAATACCTACCTACAGTCCTGTAAGGTTCCAGCAGAGAGCGTGTATATAAACAGATGAGAGGGACAACTGCCGCGAAAAACGGTAACACAGGCTACAGTGGCGTTCCTGGCGGTTAGTGTTGAACAAGCCATGAGTTTGCCGGTACGCTCAATGCAAAACATTTGTTTTTATTCAAAATTAATAGAAATCCAGAAGCCTAACCTTATCAATTTAATATAATCCTTTTGGTAAACATGTTTTCTATATGTCTTCCAAGCGGTTTGTTTCTATGTGGTGTAGTTTTAGAGATATTTAACGTTTTCTGTATGAAGATTGCTCACCGCCATTGACAATGCCTTGAGTTTGCCGTACGTGTAGTGCAAAACGTGTATTTTATTCAAAATTAATAGAAATTCAGAACCCTAGCCATGTAAATTTAATATAGTCTCATTGTTAAATATGTTTTCTATATGTGTTCCAAACAGTTTGTTTCTATGTTGTGTAGTTTTAGAGATATTTCACTTTTTCTGTACGAAGACTGCTCAAGGCCATTGACAATGCCTTGAGTTTGCCGTACGCGTCGTGAAAAACGTCAGTTTTATTCAAAATTAATAGAAATCCAGAAGCCTAACCATATCAATTTAATATAATCTCGTTGGTAAACATGTTTTCTATGTGTATTCCAATCAGTTTGTTTCTAGGTGTTGTAGTTTTAGAGATATTTTAATGTTTTCTGTATGAAGATTGCTCACTGCCATTGAAAATGCCTTGAGGTTTGCCCATATGCTTAAGCTGTTCAACAACCACCACTTGGAGCGCCACAGTCGGCAGCTGTTACATGCTCTAGTATGGGAGTTGTCCCTCTCATCTGTTTATATACACGCTCTCTGGTTCCAGGTCATCTCATATCACGTGGTCACTGCGAGATCACCATCTGGGTCATAGCCACAGGACTTTTGACAAGCTTGTCGAAATTATTTTTGGTTCTTTCAGCTCATATTACTTCAAAACTAATCATCCTTAATCAAAATCACTCCGGACTAATGATTAGTAGATTGTAACGATCAATTTGATATATTTATCTAAAAAATAAGACAAAAATTCAAATGCCATCGGACCATGCAACTTTAATAAGTGGACAGGTATCCAAGTTGGATACATAGGATCAAATCTAGGTAAGTGTTTTAGGCTTGAAAATTTGATGCTTTCATCGGATTAGGCAGCTCTACGAAGGGCCCCCCCCCCCCACCTCCACCAGTCTTTTTTTGCTGACATAGCGATTCTCGACTACTCAAAGAGAGATGACTGCATCTATTCACACTTAAGTATAAGCTCATACAGCATCACAGAAGATGGAGCAGACCTTGATGACAGTCTGGTTACTTCGCTTCCTTACTGTATCGGTGGATCTCAACCTATATGACCTGTCTTTATCAACCATGAAGCTGTCCATGAAGGCATGCATGAACGGAGATGCATGTATAGCCATGTTTTCTTTTGTTTGTTTCTTGCTGCTTTACGTCCTAACAACATCTAAGGTCATAGAGACCAGACGGGATGGCCGAATGAGTTGAGCTTCCATCTCCCGTTTTGGTAGATCGGGGGATTTGAACCCACGGGTTGGAGCGCTAGTTGAGTCAAACCAATGACTTAACAATTGATACTTGTCGCTTCCAAGCCAGGCACTCGGCATTATTAGAAGAGGGCAAGGACTGGTTGGCTCAGTGTCCAAGCATGATGGTATCAAAACAACGTAGATCACCTCCATGACCATGGGGTGGACTGAACCATGGAGGTCCGCAACCATACTAGTGTTGCCTTTTCATAACATTGCAAATTCGGAAAAATTAAGGAATGTGAGCAGACTCATACTTATCCCATAAATAGGAAACCTAATAATATAATATGCAATCTAAGCTACTCCGCCCGGGGTGATTTATCGGGTGGGGGGGGGGGCGGAGAAGATTATTGGTAGTGGAGTGTGCGCAGTGTGCGACTGCGCAAGGCATGCACTGGATATCGACACGACCCGCCGACACCTGCACAGGTGTTACACAACCAGGTGTGCCTAGCTGACGCTGCAGGTAGGTGGCGCCACTGTCTTCCCTCGCACCGGGTGCAGCTGCACTAAGGAGCAGCTCACGACCATTCATTAATTACCCCCCCCCCCCCACCCACGACCCCCAGCAGTTGTGGCGTCATCCTTCTGAGCTCCCGTCCTGATATGACCTTAGATGTTGCTAGGACATAAAACAACAGCAAACAAACTCCTTCTGAGCTACGGTACACTACTAAACCTTATTGGATAGCGTTGCAGTGTATGAAGAGAATAGGGAACCAGGTTTTTTTTTTTTCAAGTTGTATTACATTAGTTGAGTAAAGCTGCATAGTCCGATGGTTTTGAGTTTCTGTCACATTCTGAGATAAATATATTAGGTTGATCGTTATAATCTACCTTACTTTAGTTTGAGGTGGCTTTTATTTTAAATGGCTAACTTTTGAGATATTTGAAGGTCAAACGCACAAAATTAATTTTGGCTAGCACACCTGCTTGCCAATATTAATTTGTGTACGCTTGCCTTGCTTGCCAACATTAATTCGGTATGTTTGCACTTCAAATATCTCAAAAGTTAGTGATTTCAATTAAGGTCACTTTAAAGTAAAGAAAGGTAGATTATAACGACTAACCTGATATATATTTATCTTAGAAAATGACAGAAACTCAAAACCATCGGACTATGCAACTTTAATAAAACTCTGGATTGGAATGAAAACCAAGATGGTTGAGTTTCTACGAATAGAAGTGCATCAGTGGCATGTCATTGATTGTCTCACTGAAGCAGGGAACTTCTATTGGCTTAGTCAGTTAGTAAGTGTACCTACTGGGATCAGTGCACCTGTAGTGACCTACTTACTAGTTACTTCCCGATATAACCCAAGGCCGAAGACTCTGTATTAACACCGATCGTGACATAGCCAAAATCAGTGCACATTCCAGAGACCCTAGGCACTCGAACCCCCTGTTAGCAAGCTGGGATGGCCCAATGAGTTGGGAGTCATTTCCCCGTTTTTGGCAGGTTGTGGGATATGAACCGCTAGGTTCGAACCTGGGCAGAGTCAAACCAAAATCAACGCATTGATAAATTAACAATGTAGTGCCAGCTACTAGATATAGTCAAAGCAATGATTTAAAAGTTGATAGTTGTCGCTACAAGGTGCCACTTTAGCCTGCGGCCTACCTGCACTTTTAGACTTCAGCCTGCAATATATATATATATATATATATATATATATACTTCCAGTGTGTGACGCGAAGGAGGCGCCCGCCCGGCGCCCGCCCTGGCAATTTACCCGATAGCTGGGAGGGGGGTGGGGGGGTGACACTCCACCAATGCGAACAGACGAAATATAGGATGTACATGTTGCTCTTGCATTTATACTCGTATAATGCGTTATACATCACATAATTATGTGAATATAAAATTTTATATCTTTAGCTACCATTGGAAAACATGCGAAGATTTAGGAAATTGCTTATAGCACGACATAGAGCTTAGACACTCGTGGGATGTAGTCGGTGCCAATATCAAAACTCGAAAGCCCGTTTTGATATCGGCACTGCTATGTCCCACTTGTGATGACTTATAACAAATTATATGTGTCGCTTCCTTACCTGGCACGCGGCATTAATCGGATAGGGCAAGGACTGGTTAGCACAGTGTCAGGATAATGTGACTGAGTATGATATCAGGGTCGTGGTGCTGGTGGCCTAACTTCCCAATGGGGCAGCTCTATAAAGTCGCCATAAGTGCATACTGTCAGAAGTCGGTACCTGTCCTGATCTGACCTTAGATGGTGCCAGGACGTAAAACTCCAACAACCAATCAATGTCCCACTTGTCTCTAATACCCATATAGCGCAATATAGGCTTACTCCGGGAATAACGGAAAACAGACCAGATGGCGTGGCCGAATGAGTTAGAGCACCCGTCTCCTGTGCTGGTAGATCGTGGGGTCATAGGCTTGAACCCTGGTCGAGTCAAACCAATGACTTCAAAATTGATACTTGTCGCTTCCTAGCCAGGCACTCGGCATTATTAGGACAGGGCAAGGACTGTGTGTGCTCAGTGTCAGGATAATGTGACTGAGTGGGGCACCAGGTCATGGTGCTGGCGGCCTGGTTTCCCAGTGGGACAGCACTATAAAGTTGCCATGAGAGTGCACGTCACAAGTCGGTACCAGTCCTCATATGACCTTAGATTTGCTAGGACATAAAAAACAACAACAAACATAACAGAAAACATAACAAATGAATTGGTCTGAGTCTTTAATAGTCTGGCAAGGGACAATCGCCCTACTTTCTCAAAAGGAAAATATAATACAGAAGCGCTGCTACTGCCCCACGCATCTAGTGTCCGCAACAAGCGGTGGTGGTGCGTTAGTCGCCAAATCGGAGCCGGTGGGTTGGCGCGCGACTCCGATATTCAGTCCTATTCAACAATATTCAATAATAATCAAACGACAACAAATAATATTCTTTCTCCGTGCTTTATATTAGCCTAATTCATTATACTCCATATAAAGGCTTACTCCTGGAATAATAGAAAACATGAGAAATGAGTTGGGCCGAGTCTGTAATAGTCTTTAGCTTGGGACAATCGCCAAAATGGCTGTAATAACTTAGTTATGGCATGGCAGTGCATTCACAATACAGGCAGCCCCCTCCCACTCGTCTTCATTCCTCTTTATTCCTTTACCTCATTTGGAGGTCACGTGCATTAATAGAACGCCACCTGCACTAATATATCTCCACAACAAAATACTCACCCGGCATTTATGTAGAATATAATTTATTATATATATAAAGGAGGCGGAGTTTCCACCCTTCTCTACTTTAATTAATTATTTATTATTTATTTCTTATTTATTCTTCACTGTATATTCACCCCGGGCCACTCTTTTGCCCCGGGACTGCCATCTCATTGCTGCTTGGCTCAGTCCAGCCTTGACTGCACGCCGAGCACCACTTATTTTTAGCTTGGGACCACAGTCTACCTGCTACCTGTGGTTCCTCTTTCTACCGTTTCTACCTATTTTCACCTGGGCCAGCGGACGATCGCGCCGGAATGAAGTACTGACGGTATCGTGAAACTAACTGAGATTCTTGCATTTTAGGGACAGCGGACGACTGACGCAATATGTTTTAAGTGTGTCGGGGTCGACATATTTAATGACGGCTGTTGACATCACGTGGGGGTGTGAGTGCTTGCAGAATGGCCATAGATCGATCGGAGGGCCAAGTGACAGGCAGTATATCGACTTTTAGAAAACAAACCATTGCTGATATCAGCAACAAAAACCGGCTAAAACGTACCTAAGAGATCAAGGGATCTGATAGCTATTCAGCCTTAAAGAGCTACGTTAACACCCACCCATTTAAGCTAGTGACATCTATCGGCAGAATCTGGAACCACTCCATGCGGGTACTTTCCCTGTGTATTGGCCAGTGTTTGCAGAATCTGGAACTACTCTAGTCGAGTACATTCCCCAACTGACTATACCTTCACATGCTATATGTCCATAAAGAATGCTTGGAAAAATAATAAAATGCTTGACCATATTTATATATTCATATCGCAACAGTCACCAAGCTCTTAATTATCCTTGTAATATATATATATAAAAGAAAGACAGACAACTATATTGTATTTTCTTCTGGGTTTCACCGCCACTCTCTGCACATGCATTAAACCCCACTAGTGAAGCTAGTGACATCTCTCGGCAGAATCTGGAACTACTCTAGTCGGGTAGTTTCCAGCTTAACTGGAGGTGATAGATATAGTCCAATTACTCTCAGGTGTTCTAAAACTTATATACATTGGTGAAGAGGTCTCACATATTCTTTATATTAAAACATTGTTGGTGCAAGGTAATGAAATCTACACATTCCAGTGCAATGTGTATGAGTGTCAGTTGACATTCATTCCCAATGCAATGGTAGGTCGGTGTTATAGGAGGGGGTGGGCTCTCGCTTGAGTAAAAATGCTGAGTCAGCCAAAAGTGGCGAAAGCGGCGGTGGGTGAGGACGGACCAATTTGGTCCCTTAAGGCTCAGTCACACCTTACCAGCTTTCGCCATTGACAATGCCTTTGAGCTTTCTAATTTAATGAGTGTCTATTTGCACATGATTGATTGTCTGCTTTTACATGTAAAAGCGATGGTTTGAACAAAAAAACAAACCTTTCTTGCCGTGAATATGGCCTATGCTGCCGACACGGCGTAAAGCAACCACCAATCAATCAATCAATCACCTTACCAGACTGGGGAAACGGATAGAAAACGGACACTGTCCGGTGAAATATGTCAATGTCCGGTATATATATGGTACGCATCCGGCATGTCCGTTCTCTGTAAGGTGGTGTCTGGTGTGTACGGTGGCAACTTTTGAATATGCACAAAACTTGTACCGGACACCGCTGGACTGACGTGTATGGTTGGTGTCCATTTCATGTCTGGTACCCATCCGTTACATCTCTGGTTTGTTTTCGGAATAGTCATTTGACGGTGTTGCGGGAATTCGGTCCATTGGTTTTTTGGGTTTTTTCGGTGCGTCCTTTAACAGTCCGGTACGTGTCCGCTTGACATTCGGTACTTATCCGGTGTCGTTCGGTTATCATCCTGTTATTGTCCGATGGCTATTCATTAATGCATGTTCCTTGTCCGTTTAGCGTTCATTTCGTCCGGTGGTCTTTGACCCAATAGCGCAACATTTCGACACATTACGATACATTTTGATACCGAGCACCACCAGACTAGAAAATTCTTTGTCCAGTTTATGTCCGTTGCTCGATCCGGTAAAGTGTGACAGGCACTTCAGACATACACAGTGAGATAGTATAAGTTGGTTAGTTGTTGGAGCTTATGTCCTGACAACATCTAAGGTCATATCAGGATGGGTACCGACTTGTGACAGTGTGCACTGATGGTGACTTAACAGTGCTGCCCCACTGGGAGACCAGGCCACCAACACCATGACCTAATATCACACTTGACCAAATTATCCTGACATTGAGTCAGTATTCCCTTCTATGCAACAGTTTTCAAATCCAAATCATTTTCCATTCCGGGGCTTGTGTGCTAACCATTACACTACCTAGCCTCCAAAATGCAATCACATTGTTCACATCTACCTGTGTAGGTAGATGGATCCTTGCCTGACTATGAAGAAGACTGGTTAGGTTAGGTTAGGTTAGGTTTGATTAGGTTAGTACGACAGAATATTGGCTTAATCAGAAAGGAGATTGGGCTAATTAATTAAAACAAAAGGATATAGGGTCACTCAAATCGGGAGAATGAAAACTGCTCATTAATGCTGGTGACCTTTGAGTTCAATACTGATATTAAACTATACGGAAGATGACCTTGAGGGGGCGATATTAGAGGGTTATATTGATCATGCCACACTGAGGCAATGCCAATCACTACAGTTTGATACAAGTAGCGCGTAGCATTAATAACAAAATGGATGCTGTCCTTTGGTGAGGATTCTTTTATGCTGCCGTTGTTATCACATAATGAAGGTCTGCTCAGTTGAGCCTATACAATATGAGCTTTATCGAGTTCACCAAGTGCACCCTAAAGTGCCCTCTGTGGGAGAATACTAATTTCAACGCCAGGGTCTCTGATTGATTGGATGATTTGACATGGTTAATAATCACATTACCATAAAATATTGGCACACAAAAAATCGACTAATAAATCATAATAATTATCTTGCAATTCTTAAAAACTAAGCCGGTGTATTATATTATATCTGTGTCTTTGGTGATATATTTTGGAAGTGTTTTGATGATAATGTGTATGCGATTTTGTTGTAAATCATCCCGGTGGAAAAGGCCAGGGGGACCAGGTTACGTGACTTGGTTACACTTACTTATACGCGTAGCCCAACACCATAATGATAGCTTTTAAAATTTAATCTCAGGCTTGTGCATGGTCCCGCTTAAATATACCCCCACCCGCGTTCCCCCAGAGCCACTCCACTCCAGCAAAGTCGAAATCAATTACACACAACATTTATTATATATGTCCTTACCTTGCTTGGTGATTAACAAGATAGAACAAGCAATTTAAAAAGAATATATATATATATATCTATAAATAACTGGCTCGTCCAGAATCAGGATAGCGTGACTGAGTGGGAAATCGGGTTGCGACATACTAGTGCGCAACACTATAAAGCCGTCCCAACTGTGTCCTTTTCAAGGCCCTATGCCCGTCCGGTGTGGCGTGCTCACCCGTGTACCGTGCTCAGCCGTGTGCATAGACTCAAACTCAAGGCATTGTCAATGGTTGTGAGTCACTAACCTTATAAATTTAATATAATGTTTTTGGTAAAGATGTTTTCTATATGTGTACCAAGCGATTTGTTTCTAGGTGGTGTGGTTTTAGAGATATTTCACTTTTCCTGGATTTTCTGTATGAAGATTGCTCACCACCATTGACAATGCCTTGAGTTTGACGGTATGCACAGTGCAAAACATTAGTTTTAATCAAAATTAATAGAAATCAAGAACCCTAACCTTATAAATTTAATATAATCTTTTTGGTGAAGATGTTTTCTATATGTGTACCAAGCGATTTGTTAATAGGTGGTGTGGTTTTAGAGATATTTCACTTGTTCTGTATTTTCTGTATGAAGATTACTCACGACCATTGACAATGCCTTGAGTTTGAGTATATGTGCACGGCAGAGCATGGTACACGGCTGAGCACGCCACACCGGCCCTGATTTCAAATGTTCCTGCAAAGTTAGGTAGACCTGAATTGAAGCAAATGCAGAGAGTGGGGGTCCCTAAATCACTGCAGGGTCTTATCTATATATCGGTCTATCTATCTATCTATCTCCCCCGTCCTGATATGACCTTAGATGTTGCTAGGACGTAAAACAACAACAAACAAATACAATCTATCTATCTATCCGTGTCCATTTCGTATTATATTAACAACGTCAATGAAAAGAGCTTAATTTGACAACTTACCTGAACTACACCGTCCGTATTACTGCTTGCAGATATATTATCGCACACCTTATCTCTCTCGCCCTCTCTCTCTCTCTGTCTCTCTCAGCTCGTGCAGTCCGACTAAGCAGTTTGCAGTGATTCAGCAGAAGAGAAGGGTCCCCCATCTCAACCCACCGCTCATGTGCCCCCCCCCCCCCCCCATCATCCGTTTCCGCAGCTTACCTGTACTCGGTGTAGATAGGCAGTGTAAGGAGAACGTCTGGACGCTTCTGTCGATGTGTAGCAAGTGGTTTATTTATGGAACTCTCCGTACACGTTCTGCCCGGGTGCGCACGCATACATACATATATGACATCTCCCTTCCGACATCTGATCATATTGATTTTTCATTTACGACTTGAACACTTGCTCTGGTATCATTGCATCTTCATACATCGTCAATGCTATTCTCCCTTTTTTTTCCTTCTTTTTTTTTCTCCAAAAACTTAAACCTAGGCTTATTCTAACATTGCATGTCTTGATTTATTTGACATATTATCTGATAGTAGGGTCTATACACTTATGCATGATTCATCACTCAACTCTAACAATATTAACTGATAGTAAAGTGTATGCACTTGTGCATGTTTTCACTTAATTCTAACAATGTTTCTGTATTGCATTTGGAAGTAATAAAAAAAGTCACGTGTTACTCAGTATAAAGCTCCCGGACAGACAAATCCAAACCTAGGTTTGGTGCTTAAATCGCCCATTTTGTGACGTCATGCACAGAAGACCTAGGTAGAAAGCATTAAGCATAATCAAAGGGCTTCTAATTCACTATCAGTCAAAACTGGATTTGTGGTATTTTCTATGAGGAACTCAGGGGCCTAGCTTCAATATACGCACATACGCACCATGATCCAATATCTCAAGCAGTCACATTATTCTGGCACTGTGCTAACCAGTCCTTGCCACCGGGCTAAGTAGTAACAAGTATCAATTGTGTAACTCATTGGTAGCACCCCTTGTACTATGGGGTTTGTGATTCACACAAAGGGGAAGGAACGCCAGGAAGAGGCAAAGGAGAGTTTAATGTTGCATAGTCCGAGGGTTTTGAGTTTCTGTCATTTGCTGAGATAAAATATTAGCTTGATTGTTATAATCTACCTTACTTTTCTTTAAAGTAACTTTTACTTTAAATGCCTAACCTTGGAGATGTTTGAAATGCAACCATGCACAATTAAATTTTAGCAGGCATGCCAAAACTCTGACACCACAGGCGTCCGCAGTAACATATTATATTAAATTGACTCAGCATTCCTTTCTGTGTGGCCACTGATGTTTGATAAGATTAAGAGCACCTGTATCTAAGTTTGATATGTAAATCAAATCTAGATAATTATTTGGGTTTTAAAAATGTAATGTTTTCATCAGACTATGCAGCTTTAATAAAAAACTGAGGAGACTTCAACACTGTTCAATCAATAGGTTAATGGTGGCTTGAATGGGTTGCGAGAGTTGACCCTGACATCTCAGCTGCTGGAGGAGGAGTGGTGAAAGTGGCAGCAGCATGGTGGCAGGTTCTGGTGGGAGCCGCCAGGTGGCACTTCAGGTGAGCGAGGCCCAAGGTGAGAGTTCAGTGGGAGGAAGAGAGAACAGCTGAGGCAATTCTTCCCCTTGTCGCGAATCAAACACAAGGCTATGTATCACGCATCAATTCTTGGTATAAATTCCTGATTGATCTAGTGCCATCACTGTCCCAACAGGTAGTGTACCCTTCGCTATGGGTTTTTGTGGCACAATATATGACAGCAGGAGTTTCCCTTTCAGAAAGTGATACCTGTCACTACCTAGCCTGACGCTCAGCATTACTAGGATAGGACAAGGACTGATTAGCTCAGTATCAGGATAGATAAATGTTTTTTGTTTTGTTGTTATTGTTGTTTTACATCCTAGCAACATCTAAGGTCATATCAGGACGGGTACTGACTTGTGACAGTGCACACTCATGGCGACTTTATAGTGCTGCCCCACTGGGAGACCAGGCCGCTAGCACCAAAATCTGATATCCCACTCAGTCACATTATCCTGACACTGAGCCAACCAGTCCTTGCCCTCTCCTAATAATGCTGAGTGTCTAGCTAGGAAGCGACAAGTATCAATTATTAAGTCATTGGTTTGACTCGACACAGGGTTCGAACCCACGACCCAATGAACTACCAACATGGGAGACGGACGCTCTCACTCATTCGGCCATCCCATCAGGTCGATAGATAAATGTGATTGAGTGGGAAATGGGCTGGTCTTCCAGTGATGCAGTACTATAAAGTCACAATTAGTGTGAACTGTCACAAGTCGATACCTGTCCTGATATGACAAACAAAGAGAAAGCCAGAGGTAAAATGATGGCTTCAACGCTGCTGTTGTCCTTCATTTTCGATACTCCGGATGATGGCGCCACCTAGCGTAAATGCGTCACACTACTGACTGCTCGCCCGCAGGCTCAGCTTCTCGGTGGGGCCTACGTACTGCGTGTGCGCGTGTGAGCGTGTGCGCGTGTGCCCGCGTGCTCGCGTGCGCGCGTGCGCGCGTGCGCGCGTGCGCGCGTGCGCGCGTGCGCGTGTGTGCGTGTGCACGTGTGTGCGTGTGCGCGTGTGCGCGTGTGCGCGTGCGCATGCGCGCATGTGTGTGCATGGTGGCTTGTGTGCGTGTGTGCGTGTGTGCATGTGTGCATGTGAGCACGTGTGCACGTGTGCACGTGTGCCGTTTTAATGTGTCTTCTGCACTTTCGAATGGCATTAGTGTTGTTTGACATTGATGCCGAATAGTTCCATTGCCAGCAATGAAATGTCTCAGTAAGCCACTGGTTGGCTCAGTGTCAGAATAATGTGACTGAGTGGGATATCGGGTCATGGTGCCAGTGGTCTGGTATCCTAGTGGGACAGCACTATAATTTGTTTGTTTGTTGTTTTACGTCCTAGCAACATCAGAGGTCAAATCAGGATGGATACCGCCTTGTTACAGTGAGCGCTCATGGCGAATTTATAATGCTACCCCACTGAGAGACTAGGCTGACAGCACCACGACCCTATATCCCACTCAGTCACATTATCCTGATACTGAGCTAACCAGTCATTTCCCTATCCTAATAATGCCAGACTAGATAGCCACAAGACTTAGTATCAATTTTAAAAGTCATTGATTTGACTCGTCTGGGATTCAAACTCCTGACCTTCTGCACAGGAAGCCTGCGCTCTACTGACTCGGCCACAGCGTCCAGCTGACAGCACCATAAAGTTGCCATGAGTGTGCGCTATCAGTACTCGCTAGCTGTCCTGATACGACCTTAGATGTTGATAGGATGTAAAACTCCAACAAACAACAACTCAGTGTGGGCAATACAAAATATTAATGGTATTACAGGATTGCAAACATTAAAAACACACAAAAAACACCACATAAAACGGAAGATCGCCGTATGGCAATGACGGGGACATAACATATCATAACCTTACGGCGAAACAAAGAAGGCCCAGTCACACCTCACCAGATTGAGGAACCGGACAGAAACCGGACACTGTCCGGTGAAATACGGCAATGCACGGTTTATATACGGTTGGCATCTGGCGTGTCCATTATGTGTCCGGTGGTGTCTGTTGTGTATGGTGGAAAGCTTAGAACATGCACAAAACTTGTACTGGACACCGCTGGACTGACGTGTTCGGTTGGTGTCCGTTTTAAGTCCGTTTAGTCCGTTTTGTCTGGTTCATGTCCATTACCCATCCGTTACGTCTCTGGTTTGCTTCCTGCAGTGTCTGTTGACGGTGTTGCAGGAATTCGGTCAGTATATGTTTTCGGCGCATCCGTGATCAGTCTGTTGCGCGTCCATTTGGTGTTCGGTCTGTCCGTTTGACATTCGGTTCTCGTCCGGTTCTTGTCCGGTAGCTATTCGTTAATGTATGTTCCTTGTCCATTTAGCATCTGTTTCGTCTGGTGGCCGTTACAACAGTTCGACACATTTCGGTCCATTTTGATATCGAACACCATCGGACTAGACAATTCTTTGCCCGGTTTATGTCCGTTGCTCAATCCGGTAAGGTGAGACTGGGGCTTAAGGGTTGGCAAACCTGCAATCTGGCAATGGCAGGTGGTGGGCGACCAGTTGGCGGCAATGATGTGTGGTTTTCAGTGGTAAAGTAAAGTTTGTTCAATTTAACGACACCTCCAGAGCAGATTGATTTTAATCCTCGGCTATTGGTAGTCAAAACATGGTCAGTCTGACATATTTCTTTGGAGGAAACCTACTGCTGCCACATAGGTTACTCTTTCCGATAAGCGGCGAGTGGTCTTTTATATGCACTTTCCCACACCTTCACATGTGGACACTCTACCACCTGAGCTACGCCCTGCTTCCCTTTTTTCATTGGTATGCCCAGTGGTCGTAGTCCAGAAGGGTCGATCAACTTCCGTGCCCGTAAGATTGGGCTACAGGCGGATTTGTTGTCGGTTGCTGTCTTTGGGAACGGTGGGCCTTCAATCCTGACGGTGAAACGGGTGTCGGGTTCATGTAGTTAACACAAGATGGTGCCACCGGCGGGACCAAGGTTAAATGTATGGGAGCAGTACCAGTTGTAAAGTGGACGACTGGCATCTGTGGGTTGTGTAGGCAGATTTGTAGGAAATCAATACAGGCAAGAAGAGTAAGGAAGAGTATAAAGAGTGAAAGTAGAGTGAGAGCTTGCACCCTCAGGCTTATTATTGTAGAGTGGTACATGGATCTGATATGGCATACCACCTGACCATTATCTCCAATGAGCAACAAGCATTTCTAGTTCCACCAATGAACAGTAAGCATTCTGGGGTCACCATGGCTACTGTCATCTACCCACCACCACCATACGATGTGGCTGCTTGGCCTGCACCTGCCTGCTGTGTGTGTGTGTGGTGATCCGTGACTACCAGTTGGGGGGGGAGGGGGTAGTGAGTAGAGCTCTTGGGCTCCTTACACACTAACAGTAGTGCCTCATTCACACTGTCTACCTAATACACAATGACTATTGACCACAAGTAAAGAGTCACCAGCAACTACATAAATACATTCATGCACCTGGCCGTATATATCATTTACATTAATAGACCATTTGTACTCCTTTATAGACCATTTCACATTCCCCACCAATGCATTTTATTAGCATATTTTAGACAGTGGTACTGGACCGCCATCGGCCTACGCCCTGTGAATTGCCGATGTTAAACAACTTGTTACACGACAAGGTCAAATATAAACAAAAAATGTTGGTGATCGTCCTTTTGGAAAAGAAAAGTCTGGGTCGGACAGGCGGTTTTTATTTTAATATTATTTCTGTTCCCTTTCACTTTTGACCTTCTCCCTCCCCTTCCCAGTTCTGTTCCCATCACCCCTCAAATCCTTCTCCATTCCTTTCCCCCAATGCCCTGTCCCTTCCCCTCTTCACTCCCCTTCCTCACTCCATCCACCCCACTCTCCACTCCCCTTTCCATATCCCACTCCACATGCCCTCTATATTTAACAGTTTTTTTTTATATAATAAAAACAAAGAATTCAGGGGTGGGTGATTTTTCAGGCACTGTCACAAGTCGGTATTACTATATAAGTTTTAGGTTACACCGCCATTGAAATCGACCGAAATTAACCAAACATAATATTGTACACAATTCTAGAAGCAGGACAGTCTAGTATATAAGGCTCTTATACCTACTCAGAAAATTAGATTTTTCTTTAGCTGCAGGGGGGGGGGGGGGCTAGCACGTGCCCCCCGTGCCCCTCCCCTAAATCCGACACAGCCCCCCCTCCCCCACAAAAAAAACACAACACACAACAAACAACAACAAACAGATCGATCGAATAACGTATATAATGTTCACCGGCATTCTGTGAACGTACCATGAGCGTAATTCGAGCAGTTTTCGCCGGGAGGTATGTTAGCCATACATTTGTCATATGTTGGCCATACACTATGTATACGGTATGTATACGTCCAACTTTGTCACCCACACCCAAAAGTTTGATGCTTCTCAACATAAAAAAGTGATTTTACGCATTGGCTGCACGCTTGCGAGATGCGTCGTAATGTGACAGCGCCATGAGGACCGTTTCACGCGGATTTGCAAGTCTATATGGGTATGCAGGTATTGCAATACCTCAGGGAGTTTGACGCCCCTGTCCTGCAGAGTTGTAAACCACTGCCTTGTGGTACAGGTTCTTGACAGAACCGAAGGCTAAGGGAGCAAACCCTAAACAGAAAACCATGTCACTGTGGCAGCATTAAGGGCGGTTGATGTATGGAACTCCCAACATCTCCGTTTCACGCGGATTTGCAAGTCTATATGGGTATGCAGGTATTGCAGGTATTGCAATACCTCAGGGAGTTTGATGCCCCTGTCCTGCAGAGTTGTAAACCACTGCCTTCTGGTACAGGTTCTTGACAGAACGGAAGGCTAAGGGAGCAAACCCTAAACAGAAAACCATGTCACTGTGGCAGCATTAAGGGCGGTTGATGTATGGAACTCCCAACATCTCCCGACCAGCTAATGCAGGGACAAATAGTTTTGCGCCTGTCTGGACATGTTCTTGCCGGTGTGAAACCTCTATTTGCTCCCCGAGAGAGTGCCGCTGGTAACTTGCAAAAGCCAGCAGCACTTCAACACTTTTGCAGGCAGCTTTCATAAAATGTCACCAGATGCTGATGTCAAAAGTGGCATTCAGAATACAACAAAAACACAAAAGGCAAGGGTCCAATAAACCGACCAAGCTCAACACAGCAAAACTAAGTGCCATCAGTCACAGGGAGAGCTTCGAGCGGGAGATGAACTGTGCTCTCGCCCAATGGGAGGAGAAGGAAAGCCCAACACGAGACGAGGAATGGGCAGCTTTGCAACAGGTCGTATACAACACAGCTAAAACATATCTCGGTAAGCCAGACAGAAAACACCAGGACCGGTTCGACCCCAACAATCAGGAGATACAGAATCTTATGATCAGAAGAGGCCAAGCTCACCAGAGAGTGTTGCAGACCAGGAACACTCGATCCACCACATCAGCATACAAAGATGCCTGCAGATTGCTACAAAAATGCACCCGCGCACTTAAGTCAGACTGGTTAGAAATGAAGGTAGAGGAGCTGCAGAGAGCTGCAGAGAGAAACAACATGAAGGGCTTCTACAATGGACTGAAGGAAGTGTGGGGACCCATGAAGAAGGGACCTGTTCGCCTGAAATCAACAGATGGAATGGAGACCTTTTCTGACAGCAAGAGAGTTGTGGCCAGATGGAGTGAACTCTTCCAGAAGCTACTCAACATCCCTGGTGACATAGATCATGAAGCTCTGGACAACATCCAGCAGCGCATTACCAAAACATGCATCAATTAGATTCCAACCATGGTTGAGATGGCTAGAGCAATCGCCAGCCTGAAAGATGGCAAAGCACCTGGGGGTGATGGAATTCCTGCTGAAGTATGGAAGCACAGAGGAGACAATCTGTTCAACAGACTGCACCAATTAATCACCAATGCCTAGGAGGAGGGTTCTGTACCCCAAGCATGGAAGGATGGCAGCATTGTAACCATCTACAAGAAAGGTGATCGAACAGACTGTGGGAACTATAGAGGAATCTCTCTTCTTTCCATAGCAGGCCATATCTTCGCCAGGATCCTCCTCAACAGACTATCTATTCACATAACACCTGATGTCATTCCAGAGTCACAGTGTGGCTTCATATTTTGTCTCCGACAGCAACAAGAAAAGTGTATTGAGCAGGACCGACCACTGTACATGGTATTTGTTGATTTCACTAAGGCGTTTGATACAGTCGGGAGGACCGGGCTATGGCAGCTACTGAGGAAGTATGGATGCCCAGGGAAGTTCACAACTATGATCGAGGCTCTACATACAGGAATGATGGCGAATTTTAGTGTTGGAGGGGAAGTCTCAGAATCGTTTGGGATTACCAATGTGGTCAAGCAAGGTTGTGTACTGGCCCCTGTGCTCTTCTCCGTCTTCCTATCAGCAATGCTCGATGAGGCTTTCCGAGACATGGGGGATGGCATCTATATACAGTCCAGACAGAGCGCTGACCTATTCAATGTCGCACACTTCAGAGCAAAGAACAAGACTACTCGGATACTGGTGAGAGAGCTGTTATTCGCAGATGACAGTGCACTGGTTGTCCACTCTGCTTAAGAGATCCGGAAAATAGTGGACACTTTCTCCGATGCATCAAAGAAGTTTGGCCTGAAGACGGAGGTGCTGTACCAACCCAACTCTACAAGAACCCGAGAGGAGGATATCATGGTTGCCAGTTTAGTATATATGTATATATACGTATATACTAATATGTATATATTACATATATATATATACATATATATATATACATATATATACACACAGAGTAAAACATCTCTAAATCAACCGACCGACTTTAAATGGTCCATGCAAGGATGTAGTCGGTTTAGGGAGTTTTTTGTTATCGCTACAATCGTACTGCATGGGCGATCGTTTGGGACCCAAATAGAGCGATCAATATAGGAGTGGGGTCGACATGTGGATGTGGTTGGTGAGAGAGTCTTTACTATATATATATATATGTATATATCTGCATTTAGCTTTAGGTAATTAGAAAAATAGATAAGTATAGATTTAGTGAATATGTCTAAGATTATTATCTTTGCTAGTTTCTACTTATGGTTATATATCTGACCAATGAACCAGGGCGGCAATATCACACTAATTTAAACGTTCTTACTTTATTCATGTATTTTGACCAAGCATATTGAACCTTTTATTAGGTGTAGCAGAAGCTGGTGTTCTCTGTGGTGGAGTGGTTAGAGTGTCTGACTTTTTTCTAGGTCGGACTCTTAATCTGAAGGTCGGTGGTTCAATTCCCCGTGCCCCCATCTCTGCCAATTTGGATTTCCACCGCTGTGTATAACTTACAGCGACATCAAAGGCCGGTTGCTCTCATACCATGTCTATGTGGTGTGGGAGGTTAAAAATCCCTTGGGTCGGTAAAAGTGTAGGCTCGGGCTTTCTATCGACAAACTGTCTAATGGTGAAAACAAGCCTATTCAGGCTTATCCATGATAGGTAGTATAAATCTTCAACAACAAGAAGCAGAGTTAATAAATTTCATGTATTGCTTTAGCTCTTTTGGTAAACAACGCAAATTATTACTAAAAAATTATACATGTTCATACATGGGAGGGTTGAATAATGAGTGCACAAAAAGTGGTAATTCCATATAAACAGACTGCTCGCTTCCAAAGTTGACCCACAACTCGACTTTCAGCTGAGTGCGCATGCTCTGCAGAAAAGGTATTTTCCAAGAACAAGGATGGGGGCAATTCTCTGAACGTATTTTTTTTTGTTTTTTGTTGTTGATAGATTAGTTGATTAAGCAGAGGAAATTTCAATCGTGGACGATTGGTCTTCCTCATTCCAATGCTCCTTGCCCTATCCTAATAATGATGAGTGCCTGGGTAGGAGCAACAAGTATAATTGTTTAAGTCATTGGTTTGACTCGACCAGGGTTTGAACCTGTTGGTTTCGAATCCCACCATCTACCAAAACAGGAGACGGACGCTCAACTCATTTGGCCATCCCATCTGTCCTGTTAACGCTGAGCATTATTGTATAAGCAAAGGTAGAGCTATATTTAGATCATAATGATGACAGCGCGGCACGACCTGTTCTAAGTTTTTTGGATGACACTCCTAGAACCATCCATATAAGTAAGTCTGGCAGTATAAAACTGCCACCTCTAATTCGCACACCCCCTCCAGTGCCTCCCCCGAAAATGATGCGCAGAAAGGAAGGCGGGAGTGGAAAGAAAGGCGTTTATTGACGCCTCAACATGAAGAGTATACAGAGGATAAACAAGAATAAACAGGCTCATGAGGAGCAATGCAAAATGAGAAGGGCTCATGAGGAGCAACACAAGAGTATGTACAGGGTGCCCTTAGGGGGCAGAGTCAATGTTTGTAGAGGGTCAGTGAGGGGGTGCCGAGGAGCCCTCCACCAACTGAAAAGAAAGGGTTAAAGGATAGAAGTAGATGGGTGGGTGGGTGGGTGGAGGAAAAAGGGGTAGAGAGCAGGATGGCGGCAGGAGGGCGAGTGCCTGAGGGAGGCCGGAGGGCGGCCTTATAAGGGAGGACTGGAGGGCGTGAAAGCTGCCGGCCCGGGGGAGGGCGAGGGAAGGTGAGCAGCGGGCGCGAATGCTGCGCGACAACGCGGGGCGGGGGAGGGAGCGGCGGCGGCGGGTGAGGCGAGAATGCTGCGCGACAGCCCGGGGCGGGGGAGGGTCTCTTCCTCTCCTCGCATCAAACGCAATGCTTCGCATTACGACCGATGCGCGAAAAGGAAGAAAGGAAGGCGGGAGTGGAAAGAAAGGCATTTATTGACGCCTCAACATGAAGAGTATACAGAGGATAAACAAGAATAAACAGGCTCATGAGGAGCAATGCAAAATGAGAGGGGCTCATGAGGAGCAACAGAAGAGTATGTACAGGGTGCCCTTAGGGGGCAGAGTCAATGTTTGTAGAGGGTCAGTGAGGGGGTGCCGAGGAGCCCTCCACCAAGGCGGCGGAGAGGGCTCGCGGCGTGCCCGAGGGGGCGAGGCGGGGCACGTAGGCGTGGACCGCCTCGGAGGTCCAGGTGCCCTGGGCCATGATCTCCGCGAGGGGAACCCCGGCGCGCTGGCAGGCCTGGGCGGCGCCTCGGCGGAGGCTGTGGAGCGTGAACGCCTCGGACGCTGGCACCCCTTGGGCCTGCAGGGCCCCTCGCAGGAGCGAGGTGAGGGAGCGCAGGTCGAGGGGGCGGCCGGATGCCGCCAGGCGACGGCATCAGGAAGGTGGGCGCGTCCGGAGCAGCGGGGCATAGGGCGACGGCCCCATACCAGGCCGATACGGGGCAGAGGGCCGAACCAGGGATGGCAGGGACGAAGAGGGCGACCGTGCCCGAGGGGCCGGAGATAGACTTCAAGCTTCTGATGATGAGGCGGAGCCCTCCGGGCGCGGGGCGGACGTCGTCGCGGGTGAGGGTGTGGGGGCCGCCCCACCCCTCGGGACTCGGGGCCAGGAGGTTCGACTGCCGCAGCATCCCGAAGTACCCGAGGAGGAGCGCTGCCCGAGGCACAAGGGAGGCGGGGCCCGCTCGCGTGAGGTGCGTGATGGCGAGAGCGAGCTGGTGTGGCGAGAGGGGGGGAGCCTGGCGCGGGACGTGTGTGGAGGTCCGTTCTCCCCCCCGGCAGACGTCCTTGGGAAGGCGGGCGTTGAAGCCCGAGGTGAGGCCGCCGGCGCCCTCGACCCAGGACCGGGCCCCCGAGACGGTGTTTTTCACGGAGGCCAGGGCAATGCCGCGGGTGAAGAGGGCAGCGGTGAAGGCAGCGACGTCAAAGGGCGAGCGCGCGAGGGGGTCCGCGCCTCGGGCAACCACGTAGGTGACGAACTCCTCGGCCTGGCGACGGCGGTTCTTCCACGTCGCCGGGGCGAGGGCTGCGATGCGGAGGCGGGAAACGGCGGCGACCTCCGCAGGGGGGTAACCTATAGGCCGGGGTAAAAGGGAAAGGCATCATGACTGGCATCGGCAGGGAGGAGCCCGACGCGGGCCACCGAGGCACGGGCCGTCGCTTGTGGGTAATGCAGAGCTCGACGGATCCGGTGGCCGCCATCAGCCAAAGCTCCCTGGCGCACGTCCCACGGGTAGGGTCTCGGGCGCGTCCAGACTCGAGCGCGATGGCGGAGGCCATGTTGTCGGTGTTCACCGTCACCGTCGCCCCCACGACGTCGTCCGTGGGGAGGGCGCGGAGGGCGACGACGAGGTTGACCGCCTCGAGCTCGTGTATGGTGGGGAAGCGCGCCCAGAAGTCCTCAGAGTACCCTCGGGCGTAGAAGTGCATGGGGGAGAAGGCCCCTCCGCCAGTGAGGCAGGAATCGCACTCGATCACCAGCCGGCGACCCTCGGGCGCCCAGAGGAGGCAGAGGCCGTTTGATATCCGCCCGTAGGCGGCGAACCACCTCAGGTACCGGAGGGCGTCGTCGGCGAGGGTGAGAGTGGGGCTCCCGAAGCAGCTGCGCAGCGCCCCGAGGAGCCGGGCCATGAACTTCCGGCCGGATAGTACGCAGCTGCTCACGTGGTTGAGGCGGCCCAGGAGACTCTGGAGCTCTTGTTTCCCCAGGGTGGGGCGGGCGATGCGGCTCTCGCAGTCTTCGACGAGGGCCTGGACTTTGTCGGGGGCGACCCGGATGGTCATTGCCTCGCTGTCGAGGGCGAACCCGAGCCAGGTGAGGCGGACAGCGGGCGGGTGACACTTTCCGGGTGCCACGTCGAGGCCGAGGGCTGCGGTGAGGGCGAGGAAGGCGTCGAAGGCCTGGCACGCCCTCAGGTAGGAGCCCTCGCACCCGATAAAGTCATCGACGTAGACGAGGGCGTGGAAGCCCTCGCGCCGAATGATCCAGGCCACCGCCGAGGTGACGCGGACGCAGGCCGCGCCCGAGGAGCGGCATCCGAACGGGAGGGCGAGGTCCACGTAGGTCTTCCCGTTTAGGCAGATACCGTAAAGAGGGCAGGAGAGGGGGTCGGCACGGAGCTGGCGGTAGGCCCGGGATATGTCCGCCGACCAGACGTAGGCCCCAGTGCCTTCCGTGACGAGGCGGCGGCCTACGTCGGCGACGGACGGGAGGGTATAGGTGTGTGGTTCCCCGAGGTACTCGCGGCGGGGGATGCCCGAGTTCACGCTGGCGCCTCGGGGGTATGAGAGGTCGACGATGACCCGCCTCTTTCCTGAGTCGGACTTGGGGCGGGTCATCATGGGTGAGACCTGGGTCCAAGGAGAGAAGGGAGGGACATGGAAGGGGCCGATGAGGGCGACGAGGGCGAGCTCCGTGTCGACGAACTCCTGGACATGGCTTAGGTACTCGGGGGGCTCACGGTGATTGGAGAAGGAAGGGTGGGGGAGGGTAGAGGCGGAGTAGTTGGCGGGGAAGCCGAACTCGAGCAAGTCGAGGACGGCCGGGTCGGGGTAGTCCTGGAGGCGGGAGCGCCAGGCAGGGATGTGGAAGCCTGAGGGGAGGGTGATGCGGGCGGCCACAAAATTAGGTAGGCCCGCTTCCCGGAGGGCGGTGAAGGTGCGGACGAAAGCGGGGTACCGGGACCACGCCTCGCCGGAGGTGTGGGGCCAGGTGGAGAGGATGGTGGGGCGGTACTGGGAAGGGGTGGGGGCCGTAGGAGGGGGCGGCGGGGAGGGTGGCCTGGAGGTGGGGGTCGATGACGTCGACCGTGGGCTCGTCGAGGGTGGGCGGCGGGGCGGGGTGGGTTTTGGGCGGGGAGGGGGAGGAGGTGCGGCGATGGCGATCGAAGGGGGCAGCGAAGTCCTGCGGGGTGGGTGGGGGGTCAGGGTGGGGAACGGGCGGGGGGGCGTGGGGGTCGGGAGGGTGGTCGTCGGGGGGGCAGAGGAAAGCGGTATCGCCGGGGTCGAGGTGGACATCCGGGTCGAGGGTGTTGGTGATCAGCGGGCGCTGGGAGGTGGTGAGAGCCTTAAGGGCGGGGTGGTGGACCCCGGCTGAGAGAGTGGTGCTGGTGAGGTCGGCGGCGCCGAGGCGGTGGTCAGGCCGCGCCTCGGGGAAGCTGATGGTGCTTCGGTGGGCGGTATCAGGGGGGCTGGCAGGGGTTTTGGTGCAGTGGGCGGCTTGCTTATGATAGGTGGGCCGGTTAGGGGCCTCCGGGCCGGTCGGGAGGTGCCGGCTTATTGAAAATCCGGCGAGGCGGGGGGTGCCGCGCGCTCACGTGCGCGCTTTGCCATGCATGCGTCCTCGCTATGCATGGTGAGGACTTTGCGCACATTGGCGCAGTACGCGCATGTGTGGTGCTGCTTGGTGGCCCCCTGGCCGTGGGCCTCCCCCGGGGTAGCTTGGGTGCAGGAGGTGGGGTCCCGGTTCCAGGAGTAACAGGGTGCCCCGTGGAGGTCCCTGCTGTAGGGCACCCGGGTGTCGGTGTTGGCGCGGGGCTGGGGCCGGGGTCTTGCTGGGTTGAGGGGGCGGGCTGGTGTGTTGGCTGCTTGGTGGGCGGGCATGGTGAGGGATTCGACCCTCAGGAGGTTGAGGGCAACCGGGTCATGCCACCTGTGGGGAGCCTCCCATCCCCAATCCAAGTAAAGACCGTCTTGGAATAACGGCGGACGGTCGGCCATGGGTAGACCAGGTTGTCCCTCAGTACGGTTAGGTGGTGGTGGTGAAGTCCCTGGGCGGAGTGGGCGGGGAAGTCGGGGTGGTCGATAAGGGTGAGAAGGGCGAGGCTATACTCGTCTTTCGTCGCCTCGCCCCTCTTCACCGGCTTCCTCTCAGGCCCCCTCTCTACCCAGTCTGAAGGGAAGATGTAGTCGACCGGTATACCTTGGCGCCTCACTGAGTGCCGCGACTCGGCGGAAGCAAGTATCTCCCGGACGGCGTCGGCCGTGGAGGCTGGGGTGTGCTGCGTCAGCTCCTCGTAGTAGGCGGGCGACGGGGCAGGTGCGGCTTGGCTGGCGAGGTGCTGGTACTGCTCATACTGTGGGTGCGCGGCCCCCGGCAGGGTCCCCCGAGGTGGTGGCGGGGGCCGGGCCCCGGCCGCGGCGCACGCCCGAGGTGCCGGGGCGGGCGTGGCAGCATAGGCGGCCTGGCATCTGGGTGCAGGTGAGGGCGTCACCGGTGCGGGCCGGGGCTCCCCGGCCTCCAGGGCGTCCATGCGGGCATCCATGCGGGCGGCAGTCTGGCGCTGCTCGGTCTGGAGACGCTGCAGGGCCTCCAATATCGCCGACGTCTCGGCGCCCGAGGTGCAGTCCGAGGGCGCCGAGGGAGACGCCGGGGCCGAGGCGGGTGACTCGTCCCGCCGCGGGGTTGAGGACGGCCCCGGGGTGCCCAGGGTGGTCGCCCGGGAGCCCTTGCGTCCTTTGCCTTTTCCTTGTCCTGGCATTGTGCAGCCTGAGGAGTAACAGCGGTCCGAGGTGGAGTCGGTGCGGCTCGGTGTATCTCCCAAAGGAAAAAGGGGTAGAGAGCAGGATGGCGGCAGGAGGGCGAGTGCCTGAGGGAGGCCGGCGGGCGGCCTTATAAGGGAGGACTGGAGGGCGACAGCAGGTGAGGTGTGAAAGCTGCCGGCCCGGGGGAGGGCGAGGGACGGTGAGCAGCGGGCATCGGGTGAGGCGCGAATGCTGCGCGACAACGCGGGGCGGGGGAGGGAGCGGCGGCGGCGGCGTCGGGTGAGGCGAGAACGCTGCGCGACAGCCCGGGGCGGGGGAGGGTCTCTTCCTCTCCTCGCATCAAATGCAATGCTTCGCATTACGACCAATGTACTGGTATGAACCTGCTACTGGCAATAATGTACTCACACGGACAAGAAGAAGAAGAGAGGATCGAGTCTAAAAAA
This sequence comes from Branchipolynoe longqiensis, assembly GCA_030323885.1. Classification (NCBI taxonomy): domain Eukaryota; kingdom Metazoa; phylum Annelida; class Polychaeta; order Phyllodocida; family Polynoidae; genus Branchipolynoe; species Branchipolynoe longqiensis. The sequence continues at coordinate 27,625,188 of CM059194.1, forward strand.
TATTTATTGGAGAACATAACCTGTAGACAGGTCGGGCATCAGAGTGTGGAGAGCATCATCAGTATCGTGTATCATGGTATCGTGAGCAATAAGAGTATATATCAATGTGAGCATATCAAGTAATAACGAGCCATGTGTAATATCGAATCAAAGTCATCAAATCAGAAACATAACAATCAATCAGTGTAATAGGCAGTAATCATGTAAGTAAATCATCATTAGTCGAAATTAGTGCAATAACCAGACGGAGAAAGCAAGTAGGCAGGCGAATGGAACATCAGACCTCAACCCTATGGAAATCGGGAGGGAAGGTGGGTGAAACAACTGTCACGGTAAGCTGTGAGAGGGAAAGTGACGGGAGGAAGGCGGTTCAGTAAGGAAAGTAGTACATGTGAGATAAGTAGTGCATGAGGCGACGTTGGTAAATTATCTATGTTGACACGCCAACATGCGTAATATACTGCAATACAGGTTTATCTAAGAGCAGTAACATCCCAGTATTGCATTCCCCTCACCCCCTCAAAAAAGAAATCCCCCACAAAAAAACCCACACACACAACACTACCCAACAAATAACAACAAAACAACTAAAACTAACAACAAACAGCTCTACCTGTGTTTACTGGACTGTGGTATAAATACTTTCCACTATAACTTTGCTTTTTCAGGTTACTACATGCTTGGAGAGTGATTAAGGGCAACGTTATTCTCCCTTAGGCTCTGTCACACTTTGCCGGATTGGGGAAATGGAAAGAATACAAACCAAGTCCGTTGATATCTGGCAAAGTCCGGTTTGTGTCCGTTGATATCCATTGATATCCGTTGATATCCGTTGATATCCGTTGATATCCGTTGATATCCAGCCAGATCCGTTAAAGGTTTGAGCATGCACAAAACTTGTAATGGAATGATGTATTGCGCTGGACTGATGTATGAGGTTATTATCCGTTCCCGTCCGTTACCCGTCCGTTACATATCCATTACATATCCATTGGCGTTCGTTATAGTTCTTTTTGTATACTGAATTGTCCGTTGATCGCTAGATACGTTATCAACCGTTACTGTCTGTTACCCGTCCGTTAATGTCCATTACAGAATCACACTGGACTAGAATATTTTTGTCTGGCTCTATCCGTCTCCTCAATCCGGCGAGGTGTGACAGGGGCTAAGATTAGATATAAATATGAGTGTTACAAGGCCGACTCCTTCGCTTAGTTATAGGTGGTCCCCTGGGTGGACTGACCCTCTGTGACTGGCTGGCGGCCACCCACCAACCATAAAGGCCCGGTCACATACACGTTAGTGGACGTAGTTAAATGTAGTGGAGGCTAACGTAGTTGAATGTAGTTGAACGTAGTTGAACTTCCGGCATCCATACTTCTCCATCATGCTAACTTGGTAATAACGTGGGTGGGCCGTGAGTTCTGATTTAATCTTTGGACATGTTCAAAAGAGCGCTACCTTAGAGACTGAATTTGCATCCACAATGCTAATATCCTCTGGGGTACCCTAGCATACTCTAGCATACTCTAGCATACTCTAGCATACCCTAGCATACTCTAGCATGCTCTAGCGTGCTCTAGCATACTCTAGCGTACTTGGACGAAGCCCTGGTCACATAGCCGTTAGTGGACGTATGTGAACATGGTGGGGGCTAACATAGTTGAACATAGTTGAACGTACTGGCATACATACCATAACGTATTTATCTGTACCGTAACGTATTTATCCATACCGTAAGGTATTTATCCGTACCAAAACCTGCCGTACCGGAACGTATTTCAACCTAGTTTAACGTACTGACACCACATTTGACCCACGTTAGCCTCCACTACGTTCACCTACGTTCAACTACGTCCACTAACATGTATGTGTCCGGGGCATGAGAGGCTACCTGTGCCCTGGCTGGTCACCAGGGTGAGGGAGGGGTCACTTGATCTGTGGCACTGCTCGGATGTTTGTTTGTTGGAGGTTTACATCCTGGCAACATCCAAGGGCATATCAGGACGTGTACCGACTTGAGTCAGTGCCGAGTGGCAGGCTAGGAAGCGACAAGTACCAATTTTAGAGTCATTGGTAATACCCCTGTCACACTACGACGTAATGAGCAAACGTGAGCCTAACGTGGTGATATTTCGTCATTACGTTGATGTACGTTGGATTACGTTATGATGACGTCATAATGACGTTAGACTGACGTCGAGCTACATCATATTACGTCGTGTTACGTCGAGTTACGTCGAGGTTTTGGACATGTTCAAAAATGTTGACGTAGCTCGAACGTAGGAGTTTACGTTCGGCGTACGTTCTGTTCACGTTCAGCGAACGTCAATGACGTTAAACGGACGTTCGGCAAACGTTCCTCACTACGTTCCTCTACGTTCCACTACGTTCCACTACGTTCCACTACGTTCCACTACGTTCCACTACGTTCCACAATGTGCATTCACCATACGTTCAACGTCTCATGACATAGCTAACGTCACGTAACATTCTTCTGGCGATGGAATAACGTTCATAATCTTCCGTGAGCGTCATTACTTTGACCTCTCTCGTTGAATGACGGTATCACTATGCTTTACCGACGTTACGCTCTCGTCCACTATGCTGCATCCACGTTCAGCTTGTGCCCAAATTTGCATACTACGCCGAGAAGTTCAACGTTCTTCACATTCTCCCTATGCTGACGTCATTACGTCGTAGTGTGACAGGGCCATTAGACTCGACCGGGAACTCTTGACCTTCCGCACGCGAGGCCCGCGCTCTACCGGTTCAGCCACTGCGCCCGGTCCGCTCAGAAGTGAAGAATGATTATTATACATAAGAAGCATACATGAATCTTCCCTGTTGTGTAGATGTTACGGCTGTTAAACAGTTTTATATTTCATCATGTTTTACAGCCAGCAGATTATTTGGCGCCTCAGTGCGCGTTTATTATAACTTGTGCCACACCATGTTGCCTTCACACAGTATGTGCATCCTACGGGACGCGGGGAGCAGGACGTAGCTCAGGCGGTAGGGTGTCCACCTGTTTTGTTTGTTTCTTTGCTGTTGTTTTATGTCCTAGCAACATCTAAGGTCATATCAGGATGAGTACCGACTTGTGACAGTGCGCACTCATGGCGTCTTTATAGTGCTGCCCCACTGGAAGACCAGGCCACCAGCACCATGACCTGATATCCCACTCAGCAACATTATCCTGACACTGACCCAACCAGTCCTTGCCCTATCCTAATAATGCCGAGCGCCAGGCTAGGAAGCGAAAAGTATCAATTTTTAAGTCATCGGTTTGACTCGACCAGGGTTCGAACCCACGACCCTATGATCTACCAACACGGGAGACGGACGCTCTAACTCATTCGATCATCCCATCTGGTGTGTCCACCTGTGAAGGCGCTGGTCATATGATCGATTGCTCAGTGGACGCATTTGCAGTTTGGGCTATTTTCCGTTCCAACCAGTAGTCTACAACTGGTTCATCAAAGGTTGTGGTATGTGCTGTCCTGTCTGTCGGAAAGTGCATACAAAAGACCCCTTGCTGCTTATCCGAAATAGTAGCCTATGTGGTGGCAGCTGGTTTCCTCCAAAGAAATATGTCAGAATGACCATATGTTTGACGTCCAATAGGTGATGATAAAAATCAATGCACTCCAGAGGCGTCGTTAAATAAAACTAACTTTACCTACCAGAACCGATGGCCGAATCGGCAGAGCGCAGGCTTCCCATGCGGAAGGTCGGGATTTCGAAACCCATCCATGTCAAACCAATGACTTATAAAATTGATACTTGTCACTACCTAGCCTGGCGCTCGGCATTAATAGGATAGGAAAAGGACTGTTTAGCACAGTATTGGTGTAATGTGACTGTATGAAATATTGGGTCATGGTGAGCAGACTGGTCTCCTGGTGGGGTAGCACTATAAAGTCACTATGAATGCGCACTGTCACAAAGTCTGCACCCGTCCTGATATGACCTTAGATATTGCTAGGACATGAAGTAACCAGGTAACAACAAACAAACAAATCCTACCCAGGGTGGAACCGTGTGTATTTCCTATATAGTTGGTATTCAACTGGCACGATAAGAATGCCAGCAAACATGTCTTGAGTTATCTGGTTTTATAAGGTGGCTGAATGAGTTTAGCACCCGCCTCCTGATTTGGTAGGTCATGGGGTTTGATTGCCCAGTTTCAAACCCTGGCCTAGTCAGACCAATGCCTCAAAGAATGTATTCTTGTTGCTACTTAGCCTGGAATTTAGTATTACTAGGTAGGATAGGACAAGGCGTAGTGGAATGAGGAAGACCAATCATCCACCATTTTGAATTTCCCAGGTTAAAGCCACAGAGTCCGATGAAAACATCAAATTTTCAAAACAAAAACAATCATCTAGATTTGATTCTACACATAATATTTAGATACTAGTGCACTTATTAAATATTTGTCGCCACACAGAAGGGAATACTGAGGCAATTGAATAGGACTTGTTACTGCAGAAGCCTATGGTATGAGAGTTTTGGCTTGCATGCCAAATTTATCTTTGTATGATTGAATTTCAAATATCTTCCAAGTTAGCCCTTTAACATAAAAGTTACTTCAACCTAAAGCAAAGTAGATCATAGCGATAAAGCTACTACACTTACTTTAGAAAAAGACAGAAACTCAAAACCATCGGACTATGACATTTTTGTTCCCTGGTACATTAAATTTCCAGTCACCTTTCAGGAACATTCATCACTGATGTAGACAAGTTAGCCGTATTCTAGATCAATCAAATGTATGGAAATTGGAATGGCCATGAGATAAATACTCAGTCTAATACAGTCTGCTGCCTTGGAGCTCAGGTACATGGTGTGTTATTTATGTAATGAGTTGCACTGGATGTCCCAGGTGAAATGCTGCATCCAAAAGTAGGTTGATTGTAACAGATCCTTCCCCCACCTCCAAAAATAACGAAGGATTAATGGTCAGGGCGCCCCCTCGGATTGACAGATGTACCGTATTTACTCGAATATAAATCAAGGAAATTTAACACACACAAAAATCTATTCTGAGGTCATCTTATACTCGCAATACCCCCCGAAAGGAGCACGGATGGCACCCAGGATGACATCTTGTGGCAAGATGAGTATGACTATGTCAGTGATGATGCCGCTGAGGACATTGATCATTAAGTGAAACCCCCTGTTGGCCGTAAGCCTACTACACCATTGAAGTCTGCACACTCATCTCTAGGGAGTGCACTTACGGACCAGCTTCAAACAACACTGTCACAGTCTGGTGACCAAAACTGGATGTTTTATGCTATGGATCTTCAGAGAGCTGCAGGCACTCGTCAGTTAATCCTACCGCCACTAAGCAGTCTACCATCAACCTTACAACGTGGCATTAACACTGCTCACCCAGATACTTTGCAAAAACTCCAAGCTCTGGAACTTGCAAAAAGGAACTTTGTACTAGTAGCTCCAGATACTGACCTAACTAGTATCCTACACTCTTAGGACATTGTTCTCTGAATATGATGCCCACCTACCTACCTCTGGAACCTGACCCGTTAAATTTTCTTGAAACTGGTTTGTGCATCTTTAAAAAAAATTAAATTAAATGTAGTTTATTCACTGAATATCTTTTGTCAGCGCCAGAGCACTGGACTTCCAGCCATACTTGATACATAAATGAAACTATCTACTGTAATATTTAGTAACTGCGTGCAATTCCCAATTGAAAACAAGAGTATTATATATGTTACAAATGAAACCATCAGCTCTAATAGCAACTGCATACAATTCCAGATGGATAATAAATGCATTATAGATGTGCATTACATGAAAAATATGAGTAATATCTAGTAATTAAGTACAACAATGTGCCTGTGTATGCAAGTTATTGTACACCGAATGGTAAGGTATGACTGGTGAAGCAGATCAGAACAGTATATTTTAATGAGTTGGTAGATGGGGGGAATTGGTGCAATACTATTTGTGTCATTTCAGTGGTAATTATTACTGTTTGGTATTGTGTGGTCTGATGGCCAGAAGGAATGCCTGAGATTGATGGGTCTTGTGTCAATTCTAAGTAGGATGTTAGGCACTGAATATATATTACTTGTTGAAAGAAGGGTATGAGGGTTAGGAAGGGGGCTCAGTGTGCAGGGTCATGTTTGAAAACATTGATATATGTATATACAAGAGTCATGGCAAGTGTGGCCCTTAAATACCTGTTACTGCATAGTGGTCGGACAGGTCTGGAGTATTGTTATTAATTTGTTGAATTCAAGGAGACTGTTGGACTGTCTTGTCCTCACTGGGAGTTATTCCATAATGTGCCACCGCTGTAGATACCTAAAAATCCGTTGCTAGAAAATAATATTATTTTAAAATTGTGCCCAACCTTTTTGGTGGTGCGTTTATTTATCAATTAGTATCTTGTAATCTAAATTTGCTCACTATCATAATGTATCATTATGCTTAGCTTCTATAAATGTAGTTCCTTATACTGGATGAATGTTGATCACCTGTGGACTCTAGGAGCAGAAAAAAACCCATCTGTAAACATAAATATAATATATTTCCCAATGATATTAGCTTGGTTCATAGACTGATATTAGTGTAAATCATAAGTTAGTCGTAAACATAAATGTCACACGTGACTAAATATTACTTGATTTAGTAATCTAAATCATCATGGATGTATAGTTGTCATGAAGATCTCTGGAGACTGTTGCAGTCAACCTATCGTGATTTCCACACCTATGTTCTGTTATGCACATGTGCATGACCATACTTCAGGCTGGGAAGTGTTACTCACCTCACCAGTCATTCACACTCATCCATATCACCACATGTTCACCACTCGCCATAGGAGAATAACTAATTATTATAATTAAGATTGCACTTCAAACTATTTTGATTCAGTTCAATACCAGCATACATAATGGAAGATAAACTAAATCTAGTCAATATTGGCCAGTTGAAAGATATTCGGGGGGCTTAAGATTTGCCACTTAAATATTCGAAGTTTGAAGAATAAATTTAGTGAAATCAAAATTAACAGCCTACTTTTTAAGGGGTCCAAAATCTGGAATGACATGTCCCTTGTAGCTCAGACCTTACCCACCTATGATGCATTCAAGAATTACTCAAAGCATTTGTTTATGAATGTGCATAACAACTAATACATTCCTTGAATGGGTCTCAGTATTAGTACTTTATGGCAGAGGTGGCATTATCATTGGGAGTCATGCACCGACCCCTCCCTCAGGGGGGGGGGGGGGGGCCGACTTCGGCAACCGCAGGGGCATTTGCTACGAAAGCTTCGTGGATTTCATGTTAGTGAATATGTGCGTGTAACCTCTGCGTGTTGCAGATGCGCTACAGTGATTATTCAGTACCTTCAGGGTAAAAACTATATATATATATATATATATATATATATATATATATATATATATGAACTATAAATGGATATATATATTCTATTCTATTTATAACCTGGTTTGAAGGTCAAGGACAACTGGTGAAGGATTGGAGGAAGGTGGTACCATCTCCTCTTGTGCCACTAGTTGTTGGGTTGGTTGGTTGTTGGAGTTTTACGTCCTGGCAACAGCTAAGGTCATATCAGGATGGGTACCGACTTGTGACAGTGCGCACTCATGGTGACTTCATAGTGCTGCTCAACTGGGAGACCAAGCCACCAGCACCGTGACCTGATATCCCATTCAGTTGTATTTTCCTGACACCAACCCAACCAGTCCTTGTCCCATCCTAATAATGCTGAGCACCTGGCTAGGAAGCGACAAGTATCAATCTTGTTCAGTCATTGGTTTTACTCAACCGGGAATTGAACTCCGGGCCTTCTAACATGGAAGGGCCGCGCTCTACCGATTCGGCCACCGGCAATGTGAAAGATAGCAGGAAGGTGGTATGATCTCCTCCTGTGCCACTATTGGGTGCATACATGACCATAAATGGTCATGTATGCACCCAACACACTGACATCCAGTGTTCTGATTTAAATAACTCTTTCCTCTGTCACAATCATACATTATGCTTCAGTATATAATAACTTACATTTACGGGCAAATCAGTGTAGGTATTTACTAGGTCCCAGCCTATTAAGTGTGATTAAATCCACTGATTTGCATATTTAATATATATATATCTATTTTAAAATATGTATATATTTTTCTTTTTTTAGAAAAAAGGAAAAGAAGCAAAAAATGCTTAAAGAAAATGCTCATCACCATCATGCTGTTGGTCGCCATGTGACAAAGACTGCTTTCATTACTTGACTGCCGCTCTCCATTTAGCTCTCTGCTGTGAGAGTTGTGTCCATGAGTCGGTCTTAATGTCTCGACCGGGAACCGAACTCCCGATCTCCCGCACTTGAGGCCTATGCTCTACCGATTCGGTCACCGCGCCCTGTTAGTATGAAATGGGAGGGCGCTACTTGGATATTTGTAATCACAGGTGTGATATTTGCAATATCAATGAAAAAAGTATAGTGAGGTGTACTCACCTCCCTAGGTGAAATACCTCATACACAAGTATGCATAGGTAAGTAATTATCTTTTATCAGGGAGCCTAGGGAGTCTGAAGAGTAGAATGCTGGTCTTAGAATGACATAAATGAATGGGTTTATTCCTATGATTTCAGTTTTATTTAACCACAAACATGTAGTAAGGTATGGCTCCCACAAGGGGTGATCTTCCACCTGAGTTTATGTTACTTATATTTATTCTTGAATGGCTACAGACAGAAACATATAACTTTGATCATATACAAACTGACAAACACATTAAAATTAACCGTGTAGCATCCATCCATTTAATCATTTTAAGACACATCCACAACATCATTGTAACACACATCCAAAACATCATTTTAACACACACAAGAAATTTTAACAATATTCTATTGATTACAGTTAAGCAATACAGATTATGTCTTACAATAATAAGTTGGAACTTTTTTGCGGGGGTAGGTAGATGTTTGTTATGGATATGCACATTTTTATATTTTCACTTATCTTAGTACTATGGACAATTTGTACAACGTACCCCACACAGTATGAGTCATTTCGTGTTTGGCACGATGTTTGGTAGTGATATATTTAGAGCGTTACGCATCTTAAGCATCATACCATTGAATTAAATACCGCACACTTCGTTAGATTCCACACTTTGTTTATTGCATGGTGCCTGTCCTATCAGTTCATTTCAATGCCAGTTATCTGATTTGTGAAGCTTCATAATTATATTAAGGTGAACATTTAATATCTACAACCGCGATACATGTATAGATTTGTTGCACTATTACACACGGGCAATATCTAAGGTCATTTCAGGATGGGTACCGACTCATGGAGAATTTATAGTGCTGCCCCACTAGGAGACCAAGCCACCAGCACCATGACCGGATATCCCACTCAGTCACATTATCCTGACACTGAGCCAACTAGTCCTTGCCCTAGCCCAATAATGCCAAGCGCCTGGCTAGTTTAACCGTCCGGCTATTCCACCCCCGCTTAAGGCGAGCCTAACGTGTTAGAGTAGACACGCCCACTTCACTAGGAAGCAACAAGTATGCATTTTTAAGTGATTGGTTTGACTCGACCAGGGTTTGTACCCATATGATCGAATCCCATGATCTACCAAAACGGGAGATGGGTGCTCAACTCATTCGGTCATCCCGTCTGGTCTATATATATTTGATACTTTTATTAATTATTCGATTAAAATTAATCTTTTGTTCCTTCAATTATATATCCTATTATCAACCATATATAAAGAAGAATATTTATAATATATACAATATACATACACATGTAAATAGGATAATATGCCTGAGTGATATATTAGGTCATGGTGTTGGTGATGCGGTATCACAGCATGGTAGCACTATACAATTACCATTCATAAAATTAAGTTGCATAACATCACCCCATGCTTTGGAGAGCATCTACAACATGGTGCAATGTGTTGGCAAAACCAAGTTTTCTTCACTCGATCCAACACTTGGCTTGCTCAGGCATTTTCCATCGAGGATTGGTTGTTGGTTGTTGGAATTTTACGTCCTGGCAATATCTAAGGTCATCAGGAATTAACCCGAGGAGGGACCACTCCCTGAGTGCATTAGATGTCAGTATTCACTCACCCTCCTCAGATACATGCTGCTCGAACCTGTAGATTCCATGGCCTTGTGCCAACAGTGTTTCAACGAAATAGCATGCTAGATGTCTTTATCGACGTAAAGCAGACAAATGTGAGTTTCTAGTACATGTAATACATGTAATACATGTAATACATGTAATACATTTAATACATTTAATACATTTAATACATTTAATACAGTTAATACATTTAATACATCTAATACATGTAATACATCTAATACATCTAATAGATTTAATAGATTTAATAGATTTAATAGATTTAATACATTTAATACATTTAATACATTTAATACATTTGAGACATTTGAGACATTTAAGACATTTAAGACATTTTTTATTCACAATTTCTATACATTATTCCACAAACATATACTATTCTGTTATCAATAGAAATTGCAGGAACAGTGTAACCATTAATGGTTGTCTTCCCCCTGCCCCTTACAAACAAAATAATTCATCAAACAAAATCATGAGCCCTGGAAGTAATATACAAATAACCTACAGACTGCTCTGTAAGGAAACAGACACATGTTTAGAAAAAGATATGATGAGGTCAGGACCTGTTCATCAATTCTGTGGTTCCAATATTGGTTCTATATGGCCTGAAGTAACAATTACGACATAATTTAGTGTTACAATTGACTGTATCTGCATATTGACTTAATAGTATAGATTTTATCCTGCATTCAAAACATGACATCTGGGCTGTATGTGTAATATATGCATAAAAGACATCCAGGCACGTGTGGAGAACAAAGGATATCTAAATGAGATGACGTCATAGACAAAGGGTGCCGGCGGTTCAGGACCCTGGATGGTGAATAAAGCATTCAGTATCCAGAAGTCAAAGTGTTCAGACGTTGTACTTTTACATGCTGTCAGATCGGAAGAATGCTGCCCGCTAACACACTGCCGGGTCTCAGGCTGCCAGGACAGCTCATGCTCTGCAACAATGCAAGATCGAACTGGAAGACATGGATAAGAGCATATGATATATATGCCATGGCGGCAGGTGTCGTAACAAAGACGGAACGAGTAAAATGCTGTATCTTTCTTCACATCGCCGGCGAGGAAGTGAAAAAGGTCTTTGCCAATATGTCCATCGCGCTCGCTGAACGAGACAAGATCAGACCACTCACCGACCATTTCAAGCATATTGTACTGGTAAAAGCAACTTAATAATAACAGGCTACCGTTTTAATTCTCATAACCAAGCTACTGAGAACATGTCCATGTATATTACTGCGTTAAGAGACAGAGTAAAAGACTGCGAGTATGGACAGGTGGAGGAGTCGCTGTTGCGCGATCGGTTGGTGGCTGGCGTTGAGAACACAAATTTGGGAAACAAAATGCTACAAACAGTTGATCTAACGTTGGAAAAATGCATAAACATGCGCAAGCTCAGTGAGTTCAGTTCTGATCAGTTGGAGGACAAAAAATCAGACGTTGAAGTCAAGGAAATCGATTTTCTAAATAGATATGTGACTGCATGTACCGGTGCACCGGTGGTTCATACATCTGGGCCACCATCTTGGAAGTCGCCATCTTGGAAAGCTGGCGGCACCGGTGCAGGCGAGTTCAAGATCCACTGTCAAAACTATGGTTACAAACACCGCCGGGGAGTCTGCCCAGCTAAAGGCAAGGCTTGCATTGCCTGCAAGAAGATCGGGCACTTCAGGAAGGTCTCCCGGAGCAGACTGAGCAGAGTTGACCATGGAAGAGCCCGATCCTCACAATGCTGAGCAAGACCCGGATCCGGCAGAAGTCAATGTGTTGTCGATGGATCTGTTTGTTGGTGCCGTTGACCGCGGCACAGAAGGCGATGAGGAACTCTGGTATGCGACCGTCCGAGTGAACAGTCATCCAGTCAAGTTCAAGCTCGACACTGGGTCAGAGCCAAACGTTCTTCTGAGGAACATCTTCAACAGAGTCGTGCCAGGACAACTGGCAAACACCTGGTGTTCACTGGTGACATTCTCGGGACATTGGATCACTCCTGACGGGGAGGCATCGATTGGGATCGACGGCAGAAACTTTACATTCCAAGTGGTACGGGACTGTCAGCCTATCTTGCGGAAGCGGGCTTGTGGTTTTGAACTTGATGGCGCGGGTCGACGAGGTGCGCTCTGACGTACCGACAAACATTTCCACCCTGAGTGACAACCACAGTGCGCAAGCCAAACATATGGTAAGCAAATATAAAGACGTTTTTCAAGGCTTGGTTCTCATAAAGTCAAATGCTGTTATCCATGTTGATACATCTGTACAACCTGTTGTCGACCCGCCAAGGAGGATTCCATATGAAATTCAAAACAAAGTATGCGACAAGCTTAAGCGTATAGTCGAAATGGGTGTAATTGTTGAGCCGGATGAACCCACTGAATGGGTTAATTCTTTAAGCCTAGGTCATACATACCCGGATCAGAGGCCGGACAAGCCCCGGACCGCCATTCGGGGTGGTCCGGGGTGATCCAGGGTGATCTGTGGCTCGTCTGTGGCTCGTCCGTGCCGACACCCCCGATCCGGCCTGATCCGTGGCTCGTCCGGTGCCGTCCGGCCTCGGCCCCGGATGTTCTAAAATGTTTAAAACATCCGGGGCGATCCGGGGGATTTTGCGATCCGGACTCAATCCGGCCTGGTCCGGCCTGGTCCGGGGGTGGTCTGGGGGTGATCCGGCTATTCCGGGGGTGGTCCGGGGTCATTTTGAGCCACGGTTTGACCCGGACCATCCCCGGACCATCCCCGGACTGTCCCTGACTACCCCCGGCCTTGCCACGGACCACTCCCGGACAGCCGGGGTGGTCCGAGGGAGGTCTGGGATAGTCCGGGTGTGGTCCGGGATAGTCCGGGGGTGGTCCTGGGCAGTCCGGGGGTGGTCCGGCCTCGTCCGGGTTAGTCAGGGGCCGGTCCGGCCCAGTCCGGGCTCGTCCGGGGCCGTTCCGGGGGCAGTCCGGGGGTGGTATGGGGTGGTCCGGGGCGATCCGGGGCGGTCCGGCCTTTGGTCCGGGGCTCGTCCGGGGCTCGTCTGGGAAAGTGTGACTGCGAGGCAAAAATCGTCAAAAACAGTGATTTTATCCATGGCGGTCCGGGACAGTCCGGGCCGTTGGTCCGTGGGTGATCCGGCTCAAAATCCGGGGCTCGTCCAGCTATGTGTGACTGGGGCTATAACAATCGTAAAGAAACTGATAAGATAAGGATTTGTCTGGATCCAACTAAGTTGAACAAAGCTATCAAGAGAGTGCCATTCCCGACCAAAACTATTGATGAAATTATCGCTAAGACGGCTAACGCAAAGTATTTCTCAGTTTTGGATGCCATGACAGGGTATTGGCAGATAGAGTTAGACTATGAAAGTTTATTGTTGTGCACATTTAACACTCCATGGGGCTGGTACAGGTACACCCGTCTGCCTTTTGGCATCAAAACAGCCAGTGACATTTTATTCAGGAGATGCACCGTGTCATGGGCAATCGACCCAGTATCGGTATAGTCATGGACGACATTTTGGTATTTGGGTCAACCGTGGAGGAGCACAACGACAGACTCAAAGCAGTGCTGGACTGAGCTAGGTCAGTAAATCTTAAGTTAAACGAGTCGAAATCTTTGTTATGCAAAACTACGGTAAAGTATGTAGGTCATCAACTTACCCAACGAGGCGTGAAGCCAGATCCAGACAGAGTACAAGCGATTGTAGACATGCCAGAGCCATGTGACAAACAAGGCCCTGGGCATGGTTGGGTATGTGCACAAGTTCATACCAAACACTCGCCGTGAATATGGCCTATGCTGCCGACACGGCGTAAAGCAACCACCAATCAATCAATCAATGTCCGAGATTGCCAAACCACTGCGCACGCTCCTCGCGAAGGATGTAACGTGGCACCAGCAGAGCGGACAACAAGTTGGGTATGACAAACTCAAAGAAAAGTTGAGAACTGCTCCTGTGTTAGCGTACTATAATGTCGAGAAACGCATTGTTATTCAGGTAGACGCTTGTCAGTCGAGGTTGGGGGCTGTGTTAATGTAGGAAAGCAAGCCAATCGCACTTGCATCTCGTGCTCTCAACTCAGCGCAGTGTGGGTATGCCACTATCGAAAAAGAAATGCTTGCCATATGTTTCATGACCATATCTTTGGCAAGGAAGTTCAAATTCAAAGGGACCACAAACCGTTGGTGCCGAAACCAATACAAAAATTGTCGGCATGGATGCAAAGAATGCGGAAGCTTTTGCAGAATTACAACGTCCAGTTGTGTCATGTTAAGGGTTCTCTAATGTTCTTTGCAGACATGTTGTCCCGAGCACACAGTGCCAATGTAGGTCACGCTAACCTATTTGATGACACGCTCAGCGTTGCTGCAGTGGATATGCAATCACCCAGTCTGTTAAGTAAAATTGTCCGAGAGTATGAAAATGATGTATCCATGTCCATGTTGATAACACATATTGAGACAGGTTGGGACACTACATGCATATAAACATCTCCATGTCTGGGGGGGCGGCAGTCAAGTAGTGAAAGCAGTCTTTGTCGCATCGCGACCGACGGCATGATGATGATGATGATGATGTCTGAGACAATACATTCCATATAAAGACGACTTAACGGTAGAGAACAAATTAGTTATGAAGCGTAATCGAGTTGTGGTACATCTAAAGCTCCACTGTGAAATGATTGAAGCATTGCATGAGACGCACTTGGAGATCACTAAGTCCAAGCAGTTGGCACGTGACTGCATGTTCTGGCCTAACATAAATAAACAAATTGAGGAAAAAGTCAGTTGGTGTGATACATGCCAGAATAACCGGAAAAGTTTGCACAACAAACCTTTTGTAAATGACCTGATAGCATGTCAACCTTACGAGAAAATAGGGACAGATTTATTTGAGATAAATCATGAAAATTACCTGATAACCCTGGATTATTTCACTAAATATCCTGAGGTAACGTTGTTGAAGGATACGGCGTCTGTCACAGTTATTGAAGCCATGAAGGATAACTTTGCTAGGCATGGTATTGCTCTTGGATATGCTTCAGGGCCCGCGTCTGCAGACTGTTTGAGGTAATAGCCTGTTACAGCCTGTTTAACTGTGCATGACTCACCGTGTCAAACAGCCAGGATGCTGCCACCCATACTGCATCAACCAGTCCCCTTTTAGGCCGTTTAGCAACCACCTGCAGAACTTCAACAGGGTCCTGCTCTAACCTAGCCTGTAGAACACTGAGCTTCATATTCCAATGATGAATATTATCATACCACCTGTTCTGAGTCAACTGTCCTCACCTCATCCTGGCCCCTAACTAGGACACCATCCTCCTTAAAGAGGTCGGTGCTGCTGCCCAGAGGCAGGAAGCACCAAATGACACCTATGTGCCAATACAATGCCCACATGGTACGATTTGACTTGAATATAAAGAAATGCAATTACCGGGTGATAAATCACAAGGAAGTCGTGTCCTGTAGCACTATCTTAATAGTGAGACGGGACAGATCCTAATATCAGCCCCACACTTCTATATTCGACGAACACTCATGTGGTACTTGATGAAAAATCAAAACCGCTGCAATCAATCTGGACAACTCCTGAATGCAATCTAATTGCACCCCGGAGGTTCCCAAAGCAATAACAACTTAATTTCAGTCTTAAAAACACGCCTTAGCTTCCAGGACGAGCACATACACTAGAAAAAATATATAATAATAATAAGGATACAAATATTATTTTTAAATAATCACTGTCACGAGGTAAAATACCACACCATGTCCGTGTACAGCCTACCAGCAGATTTAGTGAAAATGACTCCCTTGGTGCTGGAATCCACAGAATGTTCATGTAAATATATGTCAGCACCCAATGTTTGTGGAAATTTTCACCTGATGCTGGAATTCACACAATGTTCACGTAAATATATGTCAGCATCCAATGTTTGTGGAAATCCTCACCTGATGCTGGAATTCCTGCAAAATACTGGATGGGAGCTGAATTCTCAGCCAGCAATACTGCCCATTGCTGGAGGCGGCTGTTCTTCACTTCCTTCTGGAATAGACACTTTAGAGGCTTATGATCAGTATAGATCACAAAGTCAGCACCATATAGATATGGCCTCAACTTTATGAGTGCAAAGGTCATCGCGTATGCCTCCTTCTCAATGGTGGGGTAATTCAGCTGTGCTGGATTTAACCTCCCACTAATCAGGTGCACCGGCCTTTCTACCCCATTCTCATCCTCCTGCACCAATATCGCACCTATACTGTAATCTGAGGCATCCGTATAGAGCTTGTAAGGTTTTGTGGGATCCGGAAATTTTCGTATAACACACTCCAAAAGAAGCTGTTTCAACACTCTCCAGGCCTTTTGGCACTCAGGCCCCCACTCAAATCTCACGGATTGCTTGGTCAGATGGGTAAGTGGTGCCACCACATCCGCATAATTGACCATCAGTTGTCTAATAGTTGGCAGATCCCAACACACGACGCACTCCCTTTTTGTAAGTAGGAGGGGGCCATGTCTTGGATTGCAGCAACTTTATCGGGGTCTACTTTCAGACCCTCTGCACACACAACAAAACCTAATAGTTTGACCTCTCTCAGGCCAAATGAACACTTGGACTCTTTAATGACCAGGCCAGCCTCCGCTCGGGTGACCAAGACCTCTGTCAAATGAGTCCTGTGTTGTGTCTCATTCCGGGAATAGATGACTATGTCATCTAGGTAGATTAGGCATGATTTCCCCAGGAACTTTACCAGCACTGAGTTCATCATGTGTTGGAACACCGCAGGTGGATTAGTCAGCCCAAACTGCATTCGCTTAAAGTGAAACAGTCCCCAGTGGGTACTGATTGCCGTCTTTTGCCTGCTGTCTGGGTGCATTCTCACCTACCAATAGCCTGACTTTAGGTCTATTGTAGGGAAAACTGTTGCACCTGTGAGTTGGTCAAAGATGTCTTGGATTCTGGGTAGTTGGTAGGCATCCTTATGAGTCACCTCATTTAGATGCCTATAATCCCCACATAACCTAATAGAACCATCCATTTTCGGAACAACCATTACAGGACTTGCCCATGCACTGCGACTTGGTTCTATTATGTCCTTTTTCAACATCTTCTCCAATTCTTCCTCTACCAGTCTCATTTTTGTGAGTGGAATTCTATATGTTTTTTGATTGATAGGACGGGCATTCCCAGTGTCGATGGTCATTTCCACCACATCTGCAGTATTGAGGGGAGCCCCCTGGGTGGGGAACACTGTGGGGAATTTTTCCCTCCAGTACTCCACCTCCGAGACTACCCCTGACACACTAGCACATGTAGCTTCTGTGCCCAACCACCTGTGCTCCTCACCATTCATGATAATACTCATATCTGTGTACGACAGCACGGCATCACAGTGCTGCATGACATCCGTCCCTATCAGGATATCATGCTGCAACTCCCCAACCACACAAAACTCACACTCAACTCCCACCAGGGTGACCTTCCCCACTCCCCTTGTCGGGATCAAATGTCCAGAGAGTGAGCAAAGCCTCAAGCCCTGCCGGAGTTTACCTCTTGCATATCCTCTCAATTTGAGAGCATTATATACCTTAATTTTTATCATGCTCTTGCTGGCACCAGTATTGATGAGACCTGCAAATGAAATTCCGCCAAATTCAATCTGGATGCACGGTCTCCGATCTGATGGCCCTCCTAATTTCCTGACTGCACAGGGCTGCCTTTCCTGGGGCCCAAACTCAGTGGTATCGTCGGTCGCACCTGGATGCACCTCTGCTCATGGGCAGTCTCATAATTACTGTGGTAGTTATGTGCACAATAACTACACCTTACTGTATCTCTCCCCTGACCCTGGTGAGAGTGCCCGGGGCCGCGCCCCACTGCCTGGCGTGGCGCACTCCTCCTCTCACCTCCATTAACATTCATATTTGAGGGCAGTGCTGGTGCCATCTGCACCACCACTGTTGATGGTACCACCGGTGCTGGTGCAATAGCCACCTGTGCGGCCTGCACCAGCCACTCATTGCGTTCCACTACAAAACTCCGGAGGCTTTTTAATTCCCCCTGCATCTGCTTTAACGCAGTCATATCTGCACCAGAGGCACCTGCCGACACAGCAGTGCAGCCTCCGGTGTGGGCCTCCATGGCCCCCACCTCCATTGGTTCCTCCAGCCTATGGGCCCCGGTCAGCCGGCCCCCTGGCCCTGCCAGGCCCTCTTCATTCTCCCTGGCTACAGCCATTGCCGCCTCCAGGATAACCGATCTGGCCAGGCACACGGCCAACCTGACCACAGGCTCAATCAAGGAGTCCTCAAACTTCTTGATCACCATACCATGTACTGCGCCTAGCTTTGCTAATCCCTTTTCCAACCAGGCCCTCTTTACGGCCGTACTGTATCACATACAGTATGCTGACGTCAGTTCACCCTTTTCCTGCTTTAGTGTGAACACTATGTCAACCAAGGTGGTGCCTTCCTCATACACTAAGTAGATTACCTCATGGAGGTTGCCTTTAGAGTGACTGAGTGCGAACTTCACTACATCTATCCCTCTGGCCCCAGCCACTCGGCCTGATGGCCTACCTGCTCTACCCAGGTCCTCAGGGCTCCCAGATCCGAGCCATCCACATAGGCTATCTGTCGTCCCTGATCCCTGAGATCTCTGACAGCTCTCTCCTCTTCCTTGAGTCGATCTCTTCTCAGGGCCATCTTCTCCTCCCTGTGAGCACTGTCTCGCAGGAGCTGCCCCTTCTCCTGCTTGAGACCGATCCCAAACTCCCTCATCTCCCTGAGCAACTTAGACTGCGACTCCAACTGCCCAGCCACTTTTTAGTCAAATATGGTAATTGATCCGCATCTGCGGGTATATGTCCTGCTGAACTCAGCTTCTGCCATGGTGCTGTCTGTGCTGTCACACGGCACAATTCCCCTCCTCCTGTTCAGGTCACAGAACCTGGAGGATCTAGAGCTGGCCCTGGAGGATCTAGACCTGGACCTGCTCCTGCTCCTGCCTCTGCCAGACCTATCGGCCCCACTATGGGTCCGCCTATCCAGTGTATCACTCCCCTTCACCTATACAGACAACATCACAGTGATTGATACAATTTGGAATAACATAATTTAGCTTTTAATTCCTTCTTGCTGTTCTAATCCCTTCCTCTTTCTCTTGGTATGATTTTGCCAACTCTTCTACTTTTTCGCTTGGCTGCTCCCTATTTCAAAGTATCCCATCCGCTGAATTGTCTCTTTCCCATTCTACCTGATCTTCTAATTCCCAGTCAATCTCCTCGCCTTCATTTTCATCTACTATCTCCATTCTATCTCCTCCAAAGTCCCACACTATATTGTCCTCATCCCAGATTTCTTCTTTGTCTTCCTCCCAGAAACCTTCATCCCACTGGTGCACCATGGCTCTATACATTCACACAGTTATACATACACATCAAACCATCAACTCACCTATATATCATCATCATCATGCTGTCGGTCGCGATGCGACAAAGACTGCTTTCATTACTGCCTCAAGGCAGCATACTGGCCGTGACCCTTTTCGGGGTCAAGGTCAATGGTATTGCTGCTGCTGTAAAGCAGGGGGTCTCCTGTAGTCTTTTCGTGGACGACTTTGTTTTATATTACAGCGGTGCTAACATGAATGTCATAGAGAGACAGCTACAACCAAGCATAAATGGGATCCATCGATGGTCAGTTCTGAACGGTTTCAAATTTTCCAAGACCAAAACAGTCTGCATGCACTTCTGCCTGCTGCGTAGAATACATGCGGAACCGGAGCTGACCCTGGATGGGGATCCCATTAAAGTCGTTGAGAAAACCAAATTTCTGGGCCTCATTCTCGATGCAAAACTGTCTTTTGTG